>JAJKFI010000007.1:6569997-6580527 GCA_029204185.1 Lerista edwardsae | reverse complement strand
TCTGGAGGAAAGGTCCATCGTGGGCTATAGGCAATGATGGATTGTGCAACCTCCTTATATAGGTGATGGGCTACTGGTACCAGGTGCAAGGGAGTGGCAACAGGATGCAAGCATCTTGTAGTCTCATGCCTTCCTGGGGCACCTGGTGGGCCGCTGTGAGATACAGGAAGCTGGACTAGATGGGCCTTTGGCCTGATCCAGCAGGGCTCTTCTTATGTTCTTATGTTCTAACATGCAGAAACCCAATTTGTTTTATCAGCAGGGGAAAAGTTAACATTGAATAATCAGGGTTTGAGGGTCTTAAAGCATCTGGCCCAGGTGATCAGTAGATTACATGATTTACATTGTGCTTAATAAAGTTAACCCCCAACCTCAGTCTGGTGACTTCCTTGGGGGTGGTGCAAGGGTAATAGTCGACCCTTGCCAGATGCAGGGGAGTAGCAGCAGGACACAAGTAGCTGGTTGTCTTGCGTGCTCCCTGGTGGGCCACTGTGAGATACAGGAAGCTGGACTTTGGCCTGACCCAGCAAGGCTTTTTCTTATGTTCTTATGATTGAAAATGAGGGTTAACCAGGCTGACACCACACAAGCCAAATGGAAAAGATTGTGGCAAACAGAACTGCACATGGTAACTGTCCAACTGTGTTGGTTGGGAAAATATACTTTAAGTTGTTGAGGACGAGATAAAATCTTGTGGCAGGCCAGATGTGGCCCCCAGGGACCCCTGATACAACCACCACAACTAATTGGGGCAATTTTGCGTAATAATCATGAAGTTTTTATACTTCCCCCCCTTTAGCCATGAGTTTTAGAAACTTTCAAAAAAAACAACCACCACAAAGCAGCAACTAGAAGACTAAGAGCACATCCTAACCTGCAGTTAGGCCAGCACAGTTAGGCCTGCAAAGTTTGGCTGGCACGAGGGCCATCATAAAGCACATTTAGACCACTCTTGGAGTCAGGGAGGATGGGTCACATCTGTGTGCTGGCCAATCTGACTCCAAGAGTGGTCCAAACATACTTTACAGTGTCACCTCTGGCAGTCGAACTTTGCTGCTTAACAATGCCAGCCTAACTCCAGGATTGCACCCTAAAACTGGTTGTCTGAACAAGTCCTCTTGATGACTAAATACTATGCAAGCACATAGTAATTTAAATACATATATTTAATATATTTTCCCAAATTCTGATTGTATTTCTCCAAGACACAAAAAGAGAGTGCCTGCAATTTGAAATAGGACATGTATTTTCCTACAAAATAAAATTTCCCCTTTTCCCAAGTCTCAAACAAAGATCGTCCTCTAGAACACTGAAGAAAAAAAACAACTTTGAATCTATTCACACCCTAGATGCCTTTAAGAGGGGATTGGACAGATTTCTGGAAGAAATGTCCATCGTGGGCTATAGGCAATGATGGATTGTGCAACCTCCTTACATTAGTAGTAGGCTATTTCAGAGTATCGGGTGCAAGGGAGTGGCAACAGGATGCAAGCATCTTGTTGTCTCGTGCTTCCCTGGGGCACCTGGTGGGCCGCTGTGAGATACAGGAAGCTGGACTAGATGGGCCTTTGGCCTGATCCAGCAGGGCTCTTCTTTTGTTCTTATGTGTAACAAAAGGCATCCTTTCAGGCCATTTCTAGTAACATAATTAGCAATACCAAGGTCTCAAAATATCAAGCTCCACGGTCACTTTTCAGTGGCATCAGTAATTTTCCCTTGGATTAGTATCTCTGCATCTGCATCTGTGTGCAGTGTTGGTGGGGACAAAATGTCTTATTTTGAGTCCATAACCCTTTCAAGGCCATCGAGTATATAAAGCTATGGTTTATGACACCAATCCCTATTTATTGGCAGACAAAAAGATAGCTGGCCGTTTTCACAAGAGTCACATGGCTACCTTTCAAACAAACCATAGCGAGGTGCAAATCCCTATAAACCTATTTTCCTCCTGTGGGGTAAGGGGCATCGTTTTATTGGCTGTGAACAACAAGCAGTGCACTGATTATGTTTGCTCTGCAGGAGAGGTACACCTAGCCAATTAAAGATATGTATTCACAGCTACTGGGATTTTACATAGCAAGTATATTCTAGCATATTCAAGAGGCAATATTCTAGTACTCTAAGGGCGCACTCCTAACCAACCTTCTAGTACCCAGGGTAAGGGCAATGCAGCTGTGTGGGATGGGATTAAACATTCCCTTACCTTGAGGGGGCCTCCATGACTTCCCCCCAACTGCAGGATGCAGCACATGCCCCATTGGCACAGCTATGTCACTTAGGACTGTGAACTAAGGGTGCAATCCTAACCTGGAGTTCGCCTGGCACACTTAGGCCAGCAAGGTTTGGCCGGCACAAGGGACACCATAAAGTATGTTTGGACCACTCTCGGAGTCAGAAAGGCCAGCACACAAATGTGCGCCATCCTCCCTGACTCCACGAGTGGTCTAAATATGCTCTACAGTGGCCCTTATACCGGCCAAACTTTGCTGGCCTAACTGTACCAGTCTAACTCCAGGTTAGGATTGCGCCCTAAGTCTTAGAACATTGTGAATCGGTTCCTGGAAGACAGAGGGGTTTGTGAACCCACAGAATAAGAGCTATTTATAATAGTGATCTGTAACATAAATGTGTCGTAGTTATGTCCCATCCCCCCACACACACACACACCAGGAATTATATCGTTTTACGAGAAAGCCTGTTTCGGGTATACAAGTTCCCAAGTTAAACCATTTCCAGGTAGCAACACTAGCAAATATTATTGCCCCAAAACCTTACAGAGCTGCTATCAAGCAGGGTATTGTTGATTAGATGGACCATTCATGAGACTCATATCTTACTCTCAACAGTAAGATACTTGCCAAAATATTTGCCAATAACATACTCCAGGGATAGGCTGGCCACAATGATTGTGACCCAACAAGACAACTGCAATAGTAACTATCAAATACATAAATCAGACCAGAGTTAGGTGGTGGGTCCTGAGGAAGCTGGGGGGAAAGTGGGGTTGGTGTGAGACCAGTTCAGCGCCTCAGCTGCAAGAAATAATATCACATTGTGCCAGAAGTTTTTCTTGCTTAGAAACCATTGCAATCTCCAGCACATCACTAGCAGAAAATGGTTAGGCAAAGCTTTAAAGGCATCTATAGAAGCAGCTTCCAAAAAAGTGTGAATGTTTTATTATCAATTCATAAGGCTCAAGAAAGAAAGAAATGAAGGTTATATGCATACACACAAATTATATTAAAAGGCAGCATTGATCTGTATCTATTCAGAGATGCTGTAAGCTTTGATTCTCAACATCTTTTGCACAAAGCTGCATAGTGATTAGAGGCAGTCTGCAGTTCCTAACTAAGACAGAGATGGCAGCACTCTCTGTGCGCTTTCATTTCTTTTGTTCTACCAAGCTGTCCAGTTAAACAGGGATTGCAGATTTTTGTCGAAGAGGCAGTTGAGGGCACTGATGGCTTCCTTCTCCAGGAACAAATTGACTGCTACCAGTCTCCCCTTTCATGAACTTTCTGGCACAAATCCCCAAGTTACACCAATTCACAAAGGACCCTTCCGCAGCTTACCCAGGGCACAGGTGCTGTCGGGGTAGCAGTGTTCTTCGCACAGACCAAGGTACGGAGAGACCACCCGTTTCACCAGCTCCTCCAACTGCATGAAGGCCTTGCTGGGACCTGTAGGCTCATGGACACCCTGCAGCAAAATCATCAGCACACACATTGCACCGCCGGACATGTATACAGACACATACACTGTTAACTGTTTGGATTGTTTTCTCATCTGTGAAATGACTAGTCTATCTCCTGTGACTAGTCCAGGAGACTGTGCTTCCTGTTCCTAGTTAGCTACAAAAATAGGCAAAACACACTAAGGTGTAATCCTAACCTGGAGTTAGGCAGGCACAGTTAGGTCTGCAAAGTTTGGCCGACACAAGGGCCATCGTAAAGCATGCTTGGACCAATCTTGGGAGTCAGGGAGGATGGCCCACGTCTGTGTGCTGGCCTCTCTGACTCCCAGAGTGGTCCAAACATACTTTATGGTGGCCCTTGTGCTGGCCAGACTTTGCTGGCCTAACTGTGCCAGCCTAACTCCAGGTTAGGATTGCGCTCTGAAATAAGCCTGTGTGACCTCAACAGCGTAGAATCACGACATGTTTCATTAAATATATAGTTTGGCCTTTATGTGCATAAATGTTTTAAGAAATAACTCAAGAGTCTCATTGTGTATAAAGCAATGTGCAACAGGAAGCTGGACTAGATGGGCCTTTGGCCTGATCCAGCAGGGCTCTTCTTATGTTCTTATTTGTAGTGCAGTGTCTTGGGACTCAGAGGCAACTTGGACTTGTATCCCAAATGGGATTTCACAGTTGAGACAGGGATACCTTGTGAGTTAAGGAAAGAGGATAGTTTTTCAATTCAGAATACGCAACCCATGCGAGTCCAGATCAGAAGCAGAACTGGTTTGCTCTTCACTGAACTGTTTCTGGGAACCAACGCCTTAGTGACTAGTCCAGGAGAGTCGAAGTCATTTCATACAGTGGGCCAGATAGTATTCATGATGCCTACTTGAGGGCCGGAAGTGATAATGCAAGAAGTGATTTCATTAAGTAGACTGTGACCAGAAATAAGCACTTCTTTCATCACTTAAAACTCCTTATCTGCAATGGCAGAAAATAGGCAAATCTTGATGATACTTTCAAAATATGGGAGAGCCCAATTATTACACATGCCGCCCTTTCACTAGTGACAACTCAGTACAACTCAGCAACGGAGAGCAGCTGACGGTGGTGCTTACAGAGTCTGAGGGTCAGGTAAAGAGCTTCCAGGGGCCGCATCTGGCCCCCCTGGCCTTATGTTTGACACCCCACATATCTTTCCCAACAATTATTCCCTTATACCTCTCCAGACTGTTTAGATCTTCCCACTTCAACACAGACCCCTCCATTAGTCATCTTAAACAAGACATGTATAGAAGGGAGAAATACGTCATTTCCCACCTGTAAAATCAGCAGCATCTGGACAATGGAAGGTGGGACTTTGGTTTGAACCCGAGGTAGGATGTCATCCAGCTTCACTCTGAACAAGACCCAGTCTCGGAAGCCGAGCAAGGCAATCTGGCGAATAGTCAGTTCTTGACCCTGAATGTACACACACACAATTCAGCATCCGTTGGGATACAGTCAACCATACTTTCAGCAGGACAGCCATTAGTTGTGCCATTATTGAAATGCATGCTATAAACAGAAGAACACGAAAACATAGCAAGAGAACTAGTAACAAATTAAGAAACTGCAGCTGTCCAGCCCTACTGAGGAACCATGAACTTGGCTTCCAAGTATTTGGGTAGAGAGGTAACTCAGCTGTTATTAATTAAGAATGTATGTTATAGGAACATATCCTAGGACAGTGGTGTTCAAACCTTGTAGACCAAGACCCACTTTTGAGTATGGCTCTCGTGTCAGGACCCACAGAAAGTGATGTCATTAACCTGGAAGTGATGTTGTGGCATGAAGTGACATCATCGAGTAGAAAATGCTTTCATTGTAACGTAATAAAATGACACTCCTGAAATGCAAATTGGCATTCTTGGACTGCAGCAATTGTACAACCATGAAACATCCCTGTTGTTTGTACAACCATGAAACAATAATCTTGACAGAAAGCAAGATTAGGACAAAATATGATGTCAAAGCACTGTCCTAGGACATATCCTGTCTATTGGTAACCTATTGGTCATTGTGGCCTCAAAACACAAAGTTTGGACATTTATGACAGAATTTGTCCCTCCCGTCACTCCATTTTAAGATTTTTAAAGCTATTACAAAACACCAGATTGCATTCTGGTGCACTCCTTCAGCCCATTTACACATGGTTGAAACAGATCCAGGACTTCATTAGCCAATATTATATGGACATGCTTGCAAGAGTTTGTTACTGCCTTAAACCAGCTGATGCCAGGATTAAGCAGCTCAAAACTGCCTCTCCACCTCTCCCAAGGCTTTGTCTAGGGCTGGGCCTCTGACCTCTTCTTTCACAAGTTGAACTGTGCCCTGGATTCTCCGTGGGAATCGGTGTATAGCTAACCACCCCATAACCAATGAAGCAAATCTCTGACTGGAGGGAATCAATGTCTGTTAATCATCAATTCATAATGGGGTTAATGCTACAATTAGTAGCTTCATCAAAATGCAAATGAGAACTAAAGCCAATAGCCCTGAAGCTTGACTTGCTGTTCCAAATACGGGTTGCCTTCTTTAAGCATTAGAGGGTGATCATGGGCAAAAAAACCAAAAACAAACGAGGCCTGGACATAATTGGAAAAAGTTCAGGACAGAGTTTTGACTGGACCACAATAACAATTGTGCAGACTTGTATGTTTGAGCTCAGTTATTTTATCTTATAAAATGAACATATGCCGAAAGATATTTAAAGCGAACAATGGGGCTTGAATGAGCCAGAGGGGGAACTGAGATGCTATCGCAACAAACACATGGCCTATGTTTGCCAAGGCAACAAGAGCAGGGGCACTTGCCTACAGATGCTGACCTGAACATGCCACTCGTGCAGAAGGCTATTTCTGCCCAATTTGTGCTGGGCGAAAACTTCTGGTTAAGAAGTGCCAGAAGAGAGGAGGAGAGAATGAGAATGAGACTTCCAGGGGAGATGCACTGGCAGGGAAGAGTCAATAGGTGCAGGAAGGGTAAAGCACATCCCTACCCACCAACGCTGCCACTGGCCTTATGAAGGAGATGTCTTAGTATTATAAGAGATCCCAGTTCTCTTGCAATGACCAGTACCACGCATCCTGGGGACAGTGGTGGACCGGGGAGGGGCAAGGGGTGGAAATGGCCCGGGCACTGGGCTGGGGAGGAGGTGGTGATGTTGGTCGAGGAGCACTTTGAAGTGCTCCCAGGGTGGGAAAGCCATAGGCTCACATTTCCCCACCCCACCCCCCGGTCCCTTTCTGCACACAAGAGGATGGGGTGATGAACTTCTTACTTTTTTAAAACTGAAGCACAGTTCTGCATGGCATACAGGCTAGGGAGTATGTGGTTTAGCTAAAATGTGAAGCAAAAGTATCCCATTTCCTCTTAGTAAATGTGAAAGAGGAGGAGGAGCAGTGGGAGCTCTGAAGCCCACAGCTTGTAGAGGCTCGTAGCAGAGGCTTCCTGCCTCTGGGCGAACGCACTGTAAATGCTGTGAATGAGACCATACCATACATGTTTACTCAGACGTTAAGACCTTCTGCATCCAAATGGGCCTTACTATCAGGTAAGTGCATACAGGATTGCACCCTATGTTCCTCATACTCTTTACACATACACAGCATTGCCCCCTGACAGGCAATCTTTATGAGTCAAATTAAAGCCAAATCAAATTATTACCTCTAAAATAAAGATTGCATGGACACACTTGCTATCAACAGGCTTGCTAAGCCATTACCAACTTTGTATTTCTGAACAGTCTTGCTTCTTCAACCCATTTTCCCATTTCCAAGAACTTCCCATTTTTTCAGGCACATATTTCAAGACAGAAAAAAATACACACTACAAGCATGTATCATCGTGGAAGTACTTTTTAAAATCAATTTCCTGAGTTTTAAATTAAACCCTAGATCCTTTTCTTGCAGCTTATGTAAATCCATTCCAAGGTTTTAAGAAATTAAGCCATCTTGAATCATTTGTGGTGAAGGCTTGCCGGATTTAATGGGACTTGCATTACATAGCAATGCATTACATAGTTAGAATGAGTGTGCTACAAGAACACTCTAGTTGGTGAAAATGAGTGTTCTTGCAGCATACTCATTCTAGCTAAGTAATGCAAGAGAACACAGACATTGAAATTACACTGGGTCCCAGCATCACACCTTAGTTGTGTGGAGAGAAGTGGTCATGATACAAGGCCATGTATCAGACTCCTGCATTTTCCCTCCAGCCACTATTGCCATTTCCCCGAAGTCTCTGTGGATCTCCAACAACTATTCAGGAATAATTACTACATAATACACACAAATTAATACTCATTCTATTTCATACCTCAGCAACTTTTGTAACAACGTTACTTAAACTGAGGATGCAATCCTGAACTGGCCAGCAAAGTTTAGCCGGCACAAGGGCCACCAAAAAGCATGCTTGTACCATTCTTGGGAGGATGGTGCATGTCTGTGTGCTGGCCTCTGATTCCAAGAGTGATCCAAACGTACTTTGTGGTGTCCCTTGTGCTGGCCAAACTTTGCTGGCCTAACTGTGCCAGCCTCATTCCAGGTTAGGATTGTGCCCTGTGTCAAAAAATACACACTACAAGCAAGATTTTGCAAGATTTTTATACAATGTGAATGTATTTGTGCTGTGGTCCCTTTATGTAGGCTGGGCAGCCAGCAAGACATGGGGTGTGTAGGTGGGAAAAAAAAAAACTTCTGCTGCCTAATACCGCATGAAAAAGTCACTATAGAAGAAAAAGAGCTTCCACAGATGTTGTACCTAAAATGAAAGTGGCACTTATGAAGACTACAGATGTAACCTGTATAGGGTAGAGGGGGCAAGGTAGCAAGTAGCCTCCTTGCATTCATTTCAAAAAACTATTTGCCTGCAAGAATGCTCCTTCTCTAAAAAAAAAAAAAAAAAATCCAACAAGATCTGACTGTCTACAGTATTAATTGGCCAATGACTGTGACATCAACTTGATGCTTGCCTACGGCAATTTGTGCACATTTTTAAAATGTTTCTGGTAGTTCTTTTAAATTAATAAGGTGATAAACAGATAAGCACATAAATATGCATGAACCAATTTAAAATATAGAAGGCATTCCTACATGCTGTTGCCTACCTCACAGAGGGCCAAGAGACTGATAGTTGAGCCAGCATTCAATGAGCCAATATATGCACCTGTCATTTCAGTTGCAAAACTCAGAAAATGCTGAACTCACCTTCTGTTCAACAGATGCACTACGTACTCTCGTTTTTATTATGCATGCTCCTCCTTAGTGGTAGTGCCAATGTTTAAAATACCGTAATTCTGGCAAGCAATTACAGCCACTAGCTCCAACAATGGCAAATTACGCTAATCTCTAAAGGAACTAGCTGCTTATTAAGGAGTCATTTCACACTTGCATTGTTTGGAGGGCTGCAGCTGGTGGTGCGAGAACAACATGTACAGAAATACATCACTATAACTTCAACATCAGGTCTTTACACTCATTACTCCCAAGCTAATTAACTCACATTACAGTGATCAGACACTCTCTCATGGAAGCTTTGCCTATAGTAAGCTATTATACAAAGTACCTTGGCAACATAATTCTTGTTCAGGATTCCCCCCCCCCCCGCTGGATCCATCCCTGACCTGAAAGTGAAACCACGTAAGGATTTGTCTGTCTCCAACACCAATTTTCAAGTTACCTGTCAATCATCTTGTAATCTCCAATATGTATTGGTGGAGCCCAGTTCAAAACTTGGGAATTCTCAGTAAAGAATACAATACCGAACATTAAGAACTACAGTAGATGGTGCAATTTAGTGCTGGACAAATGGGCATTCCAATCCTGAATACATCATATATAGCCCTATTTATGTCTTATGAAAATGGATACAGTGAATCCGGCTGATGGGAGATTTTCTCCCCATATTGTGGATCTGGTGTCTGTCGCTGCAAATGAAGGGCATATGGGCTTGTCCACAGAGCATGCTCATGCCACAGTGCACAGCCAACTTCATTCCTCCTTTATCAGGGTATACTTAGCCCACTATAACAACACATGAAATGAGGCTTAAATAGAGGGGGGGAATTCCAACTAACTTCCTTTTGCACCAAGGGTGCAATCCTAACCTGGAGTTAGGCTGGCACAGTTAGACCAGCAAAGTTTGGCCAGCACAAAGGTCACCGTAAAGTGCGTTTGGACCACTCTCAGAGTCAGGGAGGATAGCACACATCTGCGTGCTGGCCTCTCGGACTCTGAAAGTGGTCCAAACATACTTTACGTTGTCCCTTATGCTGGGCAAGCTTTGCTGGCCTAACTCCAGGTTAGGATTGTGCTCTGAGGGTTTCCAAGTCACTTGATGAAAGAGACAGACTACAAGTTTTCTGAAATGGCTTCACTTCACTTGCTTGCATCCTCACACATACCTCCCAGCACCTACTGCAAGTACAGGCAGGGAGGGGGAGACAGAGGTGGTGTGGGGAGAGAAAGGCACCATGAGAGGAGGGAGAGAGCTATAGAAACATACCAAAGAAGATTAGTATGTTTGTAACACGACGAAAGCCTGCACTGCCCTTCTTCCAGCCCTTTTGGAAAATGTCAGTTTGAAAAGGATTGTATGACACAGTTTCCTATTGACATTTTGTAGCTGGAAGAAAAGAATCAAACCGGTCAATACTAGTTTGCCAAGAACAGCTACAAAAGCAAGAAAAATAAAGTGCCTTGCTTTCGGAAGAATTTCACTCTGCCGCCACTTTGAGCTGCCCCTGTGTTCTTTCCTCTCAGTTGCAACCTAGACAATATTCCACTTCCTTGGTGCTCAAAATAAGA
>JAJKFI010000007.1:6523989-6544997 GCA_029204185.1 Lerista edwardsae | reverse complement strand
CCCCCCTCATTTATTGCATGTTGCGGACAATGCAATGCAGGGGGCTGGAGGAGGAGGGGTTATCTGGGAAGTTCTGGGTACCACTCTCAGGATAGAGTTATGTCTCAATCATAAGGTTTGATGTATTAGCAAATAAATGGCCAAGATGAGGCATTATTACCATGGTTTCACAAGCCATGATAATCTAATATCAGCATAAATACCATAATCAAAATATCTTATCATTTGATATCCACCACACCCAAAATAAAAAAGCATCATCCAAGAGATTTTCAACCTTTTTTCATCTCACAACATACTGAGAAGGTACTAAAATTGGCAAGGCACACCATCAGTTTTTTGACAATTGATAAGATAAACCATGCTGCCAATGGGGAGCTCACAGAAGCCAGACAAACATCTTGACAAACATTTCACCCACTACTCCTCTTCGGCCCCACCATAGCCAAGATTTCCACTACAGCATCTTAGTCCACTGCTGGTCACTCTCCAACTGCCCAGATGCTCTTCAGATTTGGACTTCATCTCACACTTTGGTCACACATGTACATACACATCTGGAGATGCACACAAGTGGCCGGTACAGAAAGCAAAATACTTGCATTTTCCCCACACAGCCCAAGACAAAGATTCCTTTCCCAGACTATATTTGAGACAAGCATGAAAAAAAGAACAGCTTACAGCAAGGAAGACAAGACAAGGAAGGGGAACTTTCAATTCCAGAGGCTGCTTTAAAAAGCAATTTTTCAAAGGATGCAGAAACAGTTGACTTATTCAGATGATGTGAAATGCATCAAGGAGAACTTTATGAAGCCTCAATCGTTCTAATCAATATCTTGTGGGAGAAATTTTATGCCTAATAGATCTGTTTTTTTAAAAAAAATTAAAAACAGTACAAAAAACGGCTTTTACGCAAGCATATAGAATGCTAGAACTAGTTCTAACTAAGTGTAGAACTTTGCATAACTCCAACTATGGCAACCGAGGCACTAAAGAACGAAAGACGTGCAAGGGGTTGCAACTGCACTGGGCAACAAGCTTTGGGGGGCAACAAGCTGAGCTTGACACTAGTGTGCCAAAATTGTGAAAAACCTTGGTATGTATGATACCATACAGTAAGGTAAAGAACATAACGTAAGAACATAAGAAGAGCCCTGCTGGATCAGGCCAAAGGCCCATCTAGACCAGCTTCCTGTATCTCACAGCGGCCCACCAGGGAGGCCCCAGGGAGGCATGAGACAACAAGATGCTTGCATCCTGTTGCCACTCCCTTGCACCCAGTACTCTGAAGTAGCCTACTACTAATGTAAGGAGGCTACAACCCATCATTGCCTATAGCCCACGATGGACATTTCTTCCAGAAATTTGTCCAATCCCCTCTTAAAGGCATCAATACCAGATGCCATCACCACCTCCTGTGGCAAAGAGTTCCACAGATTAACTACCCGCTGGGTAAAAAAGTACTTCCTTTTATCTGTTTTAACTCTCCCAACCCTCAGTTTTAGCGGCCCCCTGGTTCTGGTGTTTTGAGAGAGGGAAAAGAACATCCCTTTATCGACTTTATCGACTCTATCCCTTCCATGCATAATTTTGTATGTCCCCACGACCGAATGGTCTAGTCGTGACCAACTGTAGGGGGCGGTGCTCATCTCTGTTTCTAAGCCTGTAGAGCCGGCGTTTGTCCGAGGACAAGCTTCCGTGGTCATGTGGCCGGCATGACTATATGCTGTAGCGCACGGAGCACTGATACCTTCCCACCGAAGTGGTACCTATTTATCTACTTGCATTTTTACGTGCTTTCGAACTGCTAGGTTGGCAGGATGTATGAATAATACAACTGTGATGTCACTTCCTGTTTTGACGTCACTTCCAGGGCAACACTTTGCCCTCTGCACTGGGTGACACTTTCCTTCGCTACGCCCCTGCAAGGCACCAACAACCTTCTGCTGAAACATCTTGGTTTCCCCTGTGCAGCTAACAGTCAAACCAAGTTCATAGAGAGGGATGAGAAAAGGCTTTGAAGGAGGGAACGGTTATCTAGGCTTGAAGGCAGTGTTTTAAAATCTGTGAACAATATAATTGCAACAAGGAAAGAAAGAAAAACAGAAGTTTCCATTTCTCATAATGTCTTGCCTACTTCAGTACCTATGCTAGGAAATTAATTTTTACAGAAGTATGTCCAACAGGTTTTGTTTAAATAACTTACAATGCGACTTAATGGCTCAGTGCACACCCTCTTTACCCTTTCTTTCTTACACATGACAGGAACAAAATGAAAGCTTCTGCTTTAGGAACAATCTGCAATTCCATGTTATAGATGACTTCAAAAAACTGTGTTTTTTTAACCAACTGGAGTTGGAACAAATGAGGACATCAAATCTGAATCATGCTGTGGTTTAATATTCTGGCTTGCTCCAGTTCTAGTTAGTGAATAACTCATATTTCCCCAAGTTCGAACGTAACATAGAAAGAACTGTGTCTTGTTCTAAAACCAAATTCAAATGAGGCTGAATTTGATTTCAGGGATCAGGCTTATATTTTTACACACATCCCATAATTAGGGATGTTAGAATAAAAACGTATAGCACTGCTTTCTGCCTTTCAAATAATGAAATCAGCAAACAGTAACAACAACACCATTTTCAAAGCTCTCATTTTTATTAACTTGAAATGCTTTAAAAAAGTGTACTAGGTAGGCGATATCGTATCAGCAGATGCAACCACAGTAATATTTCTAATCAGAAAAAGCAATCTATTTTAATTACTGGAAAATATCCTGAACACCAAAATGCAGGGTTTTATTTGGGTATTTGAACACCAAAAGTGCTTTGTTATTTTGTGTGTTTTAAACAAACAAAAAAAGCAACCCCACCTCTACCCATGTCACCTGAGCTCAGTACCAATCCATCAATTCCACCTCAATTAAATCTGAAGAGCAAGATTTTGAATTCCCTCCCACCCAAAAAGAGTGAGCTATCAAGACAGAAACACAAGGTATAAGCAATTGCAATGATGGGAGAAAAGAAAAGAAGGCGATCCTAAGTTCAAACTTATACCCTCTCATAAACCAGATCATCAAGAGGGAGAATTCACATAGCACTCTCAGGCGTAGAAGCAGAAACTCAACAGTTCCTTCCTTCCAATAATTTCAGTATCAAAATAGGCCTCTCAAGGTCACATACAGAATGCAAAGAAACCAGTGACCTAAATTAAGCAAAAATAATGCAGGACAGCACATCATTTACAGAATACAAAACACATCACCAAATTGCTAAAGGTAAGTCAGTTCCATAACAAGATGAACTGAAGATATTTTAATAAGAATAGAGCATTGTAGTAAGGGGACAGCAGGCCACATTAGTGATCCAAAGGAGCCCACCTAGGCCAGTGTTTTAACAGCTGTTTTCTAAATGTTACTGCTGGCACCTGAAAAAGTTGCCACAGGAGTCCTGCTTTCTACAGCAAAGGGATGGCCAAATCTAGTTCTTTATTTCCTATTTCTGAGGCAGCCACAAATCAGCAGCAGAGTTGGAGGGGGTGTTGTGCAGCTTTCCATTTTGCTGTATAGTGCAGTTCTGCATTATGATAATTCTTAGATTTAGGTAGGACAGTGTCTTCATACTGTTTTGTTGCCACTGCTTTGCACAACAGTTTATTGTGTCAGCTGCCTTGAGCATGCCAAGAGAAAAGGGCAAGATGCCCAAAACAAGCAATCAATTTGTCCACAGCTTGCAACAGCAGCACGTGTTCTGCACCAGGCAGGCCGGTCCCCTGTAGCAGAGTGAGAGCAACATACCTGACATTTTCATTGAGGGTGTAGAGTTCATTGTTTTGCAAGCCTCCACCTTTGAACACATTGATCACCGCTGTTTGAACACTGCCAAATAGAAGCAAGAGACAGTTAGGGCCGCTATAAATAACTAACATCAGCATGATTTACAGCAAGCTATGAAATTGCAGTCCACAGCCATGTAAATAGATCTGTAAGGAAAGGAGATAATTAATTGTCCCTAAACTGCTTCTGCTCCTTCTTTCGCTCCCACCACCACCCCCTCTCTGAATCACCGAATGCGTTTACCTAGGACTGCCAATAAGTAACTGGACAGAGAACACAGCATTAACATAAGCACCCCAAGGGACAGATACATTTTCAGCAGCAGGAACTACAGACTCCCACATTACATAGCTCTTCTTCAGAGCATTTAAGAGGTCAATTTAAGTTGCAGGGGTAACAAACTTAACAGTGAGTTGGAAACCTTTGTCAGTACACATTCAAAGATACTCCAAGCGGGAGAGCTGAAAACCTAAACAGGAATCATTGCATTACCGCTGCTAACTGGGCAAAAGGCACTTTTTCAAGAGATATCCTCTTATATTTAGCAAGGGGAGAGTAATTGTCCCTATTCATCCCTGCGCAGTGTCTTTTCTAGTGGCTGTTGCTGGTGGTGGTCTGCATTTTTTTTTTTTTTTTTAGATTATGAGCCCTTTTGGGACAGGGAGCCATTTAACTTCATTATTATTGTTAGCCTGTAAACCGCTTTGGGAACTTTTGTGTTGAAATACGGTATATAAATACTGTTGATTGATAGATTTCACAAGAGATTACTGGCTAAAGCAGGGCTGCTGCGTATGGTCCAAAGGCTGCAGATAGTAATACTACATGATCAGGAGATACATGCGAAGCATAGTCAAGGCTCCCGGTCCTGCCAAGAAAGCTGAGAACATACCTTTCCAACAGCGGGAAGGGAGGAAACACACCACTCCACGTAATAAAACACGCTTCACTGAATTTAGAAATAGACTTATGGGCACAACTCTGCTGTGTACATCTAGATCTAACCCACTAATAAAGACAGTTACTGTTATCAGTCAGAATACATTCTGCCCATTTGGAAAGGAAAAGGCACTGAACTCTCCAATGACCACCACCCTACAAATAAAAGACGGCTGACAGCAACATTGTGACCATCTGAGAAGGGCTGTGCTCATTTAAGAGGTCAATTGATCCGGTAGAGTTGCACATGGATTGATTATTCACATTTACCAACCATGGTTTGATATCAACTATGGTTGATAGCTGGTTTGATATAAACTATGGCTGATATGGTCCTCAAGCTTGAGCATCTATTTCTCTCCCCCCCACCACCACCACACACACACACACTCCTCTACTCAACATCCAATTTCAGGCAAGCCATTGGTTGTTATTACATCTGCATCAGCAAACTCTAGTTGAGCATTACACATGCTAGCCTTGGTTTCTCCTGCAAGCCACAGCTTCAGGATGGAGAGCACATGAGTCACAAGCTTCTTAAAACAGCACCAAACCACTGCTTGGTGTTACAGGTGATCTGATGGACAGCCAAAGAAACTGAATGAAGCCTGCCCAGCAACCATTTGTGCACACAGCCTCAACTCAAAGTGAAGGAGAAGAACAGAATCCTATTCTTGTACATAGTTGAATCTTAATAATCATACAAGTCTATGCCTACAAGTAAAGATTCCCTAGCATGGAGGGACAATGCTGCCACTAAACATGGCAGAATCATAGTACCTATAGTATATGCCCAAAGGTTAAGTCACAGCAGAAGTTCATTCATTGCATTGTCTTTATATTCACAATACTACAGTTGAGCTTAGACCAGGTAAAGAGCTCAATGCCCTCCTTTAGGCACAAGCGACCAGCAGACATATGAAGGGACCACCACGCAATGGTAGGCCATATACTTTGCATTCAAGGTTCAATAATCAGCACCCTCAGTTAAGAAAGATCTCTTCTGGAATAACTGGAGAGCCACTGGCCATCAGAGCAGACCAGTGTTTCCCAACCTGGGGGTCATGAGCCCCCAGGGCAATCAGAAACACTTAAGGGAAGTGGCAACCATGGCACTTCCAGGTTGGCACTGCTATTGCTGATGATTAAAAAAGGGAGTTTCAGACTTACCCGGTGATGGTGGTGGCTGGAGATGCAGCAAACCCCAGGTTCCTGCGGCCACCACGGGGTAAGTCCGAACCCCCACTTTGTTACTTAGGCAGTGGTGAAGCAAACCCAGGAGTGCTGTCGCTGCTGTTGCCATCCCTGTCATGGCCCCACAGGGACTTAGTGGTTCCCCACTAAGTTGAGTAAAGGTTGGGAACCATTGAAGGAGACAAACTGAACTGCAGGGTGTCTCAGACAGCAGCAGATGATTGTAAAGGTCTGCTCACCTGTTCCATGCAGTGTTAGAGGTGAACTGCAGAGACTGCCGTGCAGCCAGAAACCGTGGCAGGTCAGTCAGGACTGGGGAGCTCATGAAACGTGGCCGAGGCTTCCGGCATGAGCCCATCTTCTGAAACTGGGAGACAAGAGATGGGGCTACACTTGAACTCTTGGTCATAGATTCAGGTGTAGAGGGCCCAGGAAAGGACGCCAAGGATTTAATTTATCTGGCACAGAGGATGTCTTGTTTTTCACCTTGTCCGTCAGAATTCAACCTGTAGCAAGAGAAAGAAATAGCTTGAACCCAGAGTGTACTGTACAAACACATTGTGTGCAAGACGTCTTTCTAATCCAGTTTTATAGACTAGTTCCCAAGGCACTTGGACTGTGTCACAGGAGATCCCCAGTAAGTAACAAACTCACAACCCCATAAGCATGTCTGCACCCACTTCATTTAGCCTGATTCACAAAGCATCACGCAAGAAAAGTCCTTTTTAAAAATACAGCTCCAGTTTTGTTGCAACTCCCTGATGAAGAAATACCAGTCCTATGAAACATCAAAAGAGCATTCCACACCCCCAGAAACTTACATTTGTGATATAAAACCAAAGAAAAAAAGCATATAAAGAAAGAACATAAGATGGGGAAAGAGGAATTGTACATACAAACTGGGAACTGCACTATCTACTTCGGGGTTGTGGGTTTTTTGGTGTGTCTGGGACAAACATTGAACATTTCTTTTCCCCTTAAAGAAAAAAAGGAAGCTCTCTTCTAAAGATATATTATATAAATATAGCCAATTTCTATAGAACATCAATAAAGGCGTTTTATTTAAACGAACAACTGCTGAGAGTAGAACTATTTTCCAAGTAACTGCTCCTGGGGTCGGGCACATTACAAAGGTTCAGAATTTCATATTTAAATGTTCTAATTGTAGAATTTACAGCCTGCACCTGAATAAAAGCAATATTCAAGGCTGAGGCTTCAGCTGCAGTCCTATACACACTTACCTTCTGAGATGAAATGCGTAAGACTGTACTGTCGAGGTACTGACCCAGGACTTACTGCTGTTGTGAGTGGAAATTTCCTTTACAGTTCAGACACAAAACTCTCTGTAGTTCGGATTGTTTCTAAGCCAGAGGGGGATTTTCTTGTTTCACCCAGACTGGATTTGTTTTGATTTGTACTTTGACTCCGCATCACGGACAGACAATGGGTATTTTTGTTTTGCACATGTTCCCTTTTAAAAATTAGCAATGGCACAGAACACCCAGGTGACCCACTGACAACTTACTTGCAGAGTCAGATGGTGAAGAGATTAACAGCTCAATCCTACCCATTGTCTGGCCCAACAGTGTCTGACCCAATAGCTACAGCTGCATCCCATGGGGAGCAGTTGCAGAGGTCTTCTCCAGGTAAGGGGACAAGCCTCTGTGTCATGGGGGGTCTACTCAGAGCTGCACTTATCTAAATAGCTGGAGCAGGTCCATGTAAACCTGGGCTGTGGAACCTGATCTGGGGAGATAGGATTCGGTTGCTGCTGAACTCACACCCTTCCCAGACCCAATCTGCCCTTCCCTCGCTGACTGCTTTACAGCAGTCAGCACCCATGGAGGAGACCAACGATGGCTGGTAAGTATAGGATTGGGGTCTAAAACCGTCCCAACTCATCTCTCAGCCTACCATGAACTCAAACTGACCTTAAGCAAGCCTCTTTTAATCTCAACCCTTACATCTAGAATAGCGGTATTCAAACTTTTTAGACTGGGATCCACTTTTTAGAATGGCACGCCTGTCAGGACCCACCAGAAGTGATGTCATTAACCTGCAAGTGATGCTGTGGCAGGAAGTGACATCAAGCAGGAAGTGCTGTCATTGTAACATAATCAAATGACGCTCTTGAAATGCAAACTGGCATTCTTGGACTGCAGCAGTTGTCCAACCATGAAACATCCCTGACAGAGAGCAAGATTAGGACAAAATATTACTGTATGTAAAAGCACTGAACTAAAAACAAAATTTAAAAAACATGCACTTGAAAATTCAAACTGTTAATACTCACAAAGAGAATATAGCAAGAGAAAGGTCTGCAGTTTCCAAGATGGCTGCTCCCAGCTTTCCAAGACCCACCTGACATCATGTCAGAACCCACCAAAAGGGTCCCGACCCACAGTTTGAATAACACTGATCTAGAATATAGGTATAATAAGTTTATCATATACGCTTGTTGCACTGACTAAATAAATGAATGCAAAGTGGCTTGACACTTACTGTATGATAACATACTGTATATACAGTATTTCCTAAATGTTACTATTTAGCCATCTTTCAATAATTATCTTGTGGGAAACCAAGCTGCATTACCATCAAGCGTGCACTACAGGGTACTCTCACAAGGTTGGGTCGATCCATACAAATCTGCTAAAGGCCAATCTGCTGCAGATCGCAAGTTTGGGTTAGATATGCAACACCTAGATATGCAACCCTGCTCAGCCACAAAGTGGTCTTCATCTCTTTATCTAGCTCACTTTCTTCCTGGTCCGGGGGTGGGGGGTGGGGACAGAGATGCCAGAATCACATTAAAAGCTTAATGCCGAAATACACTACATTAAAAAATGCCATTTTGGTTTTCCTAACAATACTGTGATTCTGCAGTTGATTTCATGCCAGCTCTAGAATACCAAAAGCAGAACTAACTGGACTCAGTTCCCAAGGTCTCACTGCCCACAACACTAAACCATGATTTACTAGCAGGAGGCTCAGTCATGTACAAGGTAAGAATGTGTATTAAAATATTTCCACCACACCCTTTGGGACAAATCTGCACAAGCCAGCAAAATCAGATCATTGCAGCTTCCATGACATAGGATTTAGAACAGTGTATGAAGCTGGCAGATCCTGGTTTATTCTGAATAGCTTGCGATCAGGCAGGGTATCAAACCAGAATCAGATATGAGGCCCATGCCATTGAGCAACATTGCTGATTACAGGAAAGAGCAACATTACTGACGGGGGGCACAATCATATCCAACTTTCCAGCGCTGATGCAGCCATGCCAGTCACAGAGGTCTCTTCAAGATAAGGGAACAAATGTCCCCTTACCTTGGGGCTGCATTGCTGCTAGAAGGTTGGATAGGATTGGACAGCAAGTCATACATTACATTAGCTAGAGCAGTTTTTCTCAAACTGTGGGTCCAGTGGTGGGTCGCGTACTACCTAGTGCAGCCATGATTAAAACACAGGACACTGGACAGGGCTGTGTGTTATTTTGCTTGTGTCAAGGTGGTATATAGGCTTTCCCCCTTTCTGATTCACTTTGCCATTGGAAAATGGCTCAACTAATTGCTGCATTATCAGGAAAGCAACAGGCTCTGGCATGACAATGATGGCACTTCCGGCAATGACATCACTTCTGGTGGGTCCCGGGCAGATTGACATTCTAAACAGTGGGTCCTGGTGCTAAAACATTTGAGAACTGAGCTAGACCACAAGTTGCATATTAAAACAATTGTTTTACAAGTCTGTTTAAAACAAGCCTATTTTAAAACAATTGTTTTACAAGCATACAAGTCTACTTTGTGTGGAAATGCCACTTGTATCAGACAGACCTGGCTCCAGATGCTTGCTTTAAGCATTGGACGTCTACTGGCATCACACTTTGAAAAACCAAACAGCCCGGTCCCTTTTTCAGTCCAGAGGAAACCACATAGTTGGTAGATGAGCAGCTATCAACATCCTCTGCTATTATGGGGAAGTTTAGTTGATGAGGCCTATATACCACCGTGGCACAAGCAAAATAACACATAGTCCTGTCCAGTGTCCCATATTTTCAATCATGGCTGCACTAGGTAGTACGTGACCCACCTGAAGTTTCCACTGCTGTCCTGAAAATGCGCTCAAAAAGGCTTTAGCTTCACTCTGAAGAGCACTCCTACTGCAGAGCAAGTTTCACTCCCCATAATCAAAGAATGTTTCCTTACACAATAATGTGGTCCTCTCATCCAAAGTTCTCAGGCTTTCCTTTGGAAAGCTGATCTTTCGATTAAGGCAACTCTTAGTCATTCACTGGTCATGCCCATTCCACATAGTTTTTGTGTTATTTAGACCAAGACATTGTGGTTAGGCATCATTAATTGAGCAAGAGGGTTTTTTTAAGAGCCTTCTTGGCATTCTGGCACTTTGGGGTACCAGGAATGTATAACGTAGCAGATATG
The DNA here is from genome assembly GCA_029204185.1 of Lerista edwardsae. Lineage (NCBI taxonomy): Eukaryota > Metazoa > Chordata > Lepidosauria > Squamata > Scincidae > Lerista > Lerista edwardsae. The sequence continues at coordinate 6,534,584 of JAJKFI010000007.1, read as the reverse complement.
CGAGCAATATGCATTGAACTGGTTGCTGCAAAAAACGTAAGAAAGCAATGCTTTTAAACAAACATGTGCATGCCAAGGATAATTTCCACCACTGACATTTCAGAGCTCATTTGGCTAAAAGTGTCTCTTGAAACCACAATAGCACTAGTGAAGACAAGTCAAGTAGCAGAGCCTCAAGACTATTAGTCTCAGGACAGAAGCAGCAGGCAAGGAGCAGCTCCAGCAGCATGTGGTTCTCCGGTCATCATGTCTAAGAGACCACAAGAACAGGAGCTGTTAAAACTTAACTGACCCAATGACAATGCCCACAGCCTTCTGTGTTCAGGTCTGTGTTCTGCTATTGCCCAGTCGGCCACAGATATGAAAGAGGGAAGTTATTTCTGTAGACTGCATCTTTTATCTCAGTTAGTGACAAAGCCCATTCAGTTTATTCAAACTAGAGGGCTGCCCAAAAGTATGAATAGTTCAATCCATTTAGAGATGCAAAATGGATGGGCACAAAGACAAGCTATCTGTAAGGAGGGAGAGGGAAAAGATTAGATGCTTCGCATAGCCCTCGCTTTGCATGAAAATGCCAACCTGGATGTGCAAAAACACTCAATCATAGCAGCTATTCCCTGCCTTCATTCATTGAACTCAACTTTCCCATTCCACCAGCCCCACAGTTACCCCCATGGTGTCAAGCAATACTTGGAAGGGATAACTCTTCAGGAAGTCGGGGTATAAAAATCCTGCAATACAAAAGATTGACGAGACGCTCCCTCTAGCAGCTTTGCTACCTTATAATGCAAGTGATTATTTTGAGATTAAGGAGAGCCAGGTCAAGAAGATTCAGCTCAGGGCTGAGGAATAGGGGGAAGTTCTTCCTGCTTGCCGAAAACCAGAGTTATATACAGCCTGCATTCCTAGGTTTGAAGGTTTAGGTGTTTAACACACACACAAACACACTCATGCCAATTTTTAAAAAAATGTAAGTGGTATTTTGATTTATACAAAACCAGCGGACATGACACCTTACAGGGTTACACAGGCAAAATACAGACAGCTCCCAGTCTCACAAAAGAATGTACAATTTAAAATAGCTGATCACTCTGTTATCTTTTATCCCATAGGAATAAATAGTTAGCCAGCTTCCCCACTCACAATTTTCCTTGGCTATTCTTCAGCAAGTTTACTCTCCATCAAGTGGTCTTAAGTTTGGAGTGTGTCAGCCAGAAAAACCTTTATAAACAAATTCAACGGATATTGATATCCCCAACCTTCCAAATCGAACCACTGTCAACAATGCCTGGATTCGCAGAATACATTCAAGCCTACAAGACACACACTTCTCCCTCTCCAAAACAACAACTTTTTTTTAGCATTTGAATCTCTTGTCCCCTCTGTGATGGTCAGGTTAAAACATTCTAGTTTCTTCACAACAGTAGAGCTGGAACAGAGAGAGCATCCACTGAAAGAAGCAGGACTTGGGGGTAACTATTGTAAAGGTAGCTGGCATTCCATAATCCTTGGCAAGGCCAAAATAAGTGCTTGCCAAACTGATATCCCATCCAAGCCCACTGAGAGCACAATCCTAACCTGATGTTAGGATGACACAGTTAGGCCAGAAAGGTTTGGCCGGCACAAGGGCCATCTTAAAGTACGTTTGGACCACTCTCGGAGTTAGAGGGGCCAGCACACTTATGTGCACCATCCTCCCTGACTCCGAGAGTGGTCCAAACATACTTTACGGTGTCCCTTATGGCAGCCAAACTTTTCTGGTCTAATTATGCGGGCCTAAAATCAGTTTACGCCCTGAGTAAAAGAAAGTTAGGTCAATGTAAGGTTGCATTTCGCTGTAACCAAAGTTGACACTTTTAAACTCAGATGCAGCATCATACACCATGTGCTACTGAGGCACTTCACAGAACCTTGCCAATTTTGCCACAAAGACTGGGAATTTCCTGAGCCACCGCTAACAGTAAACAAAGAAAACTTACCCTTTTTCTCTCCACACTGTGGCAAGGATAACACCATTCTAACTCACTCTAATCTTGATGTGAAATTCCGCTTCCTCCTCTTAACAGCTTACCAAATCATTATTTCTACCCTTCAACTTCAGCATATTGCAGACCAAGCATCTCTAAAATCTGCTATATATAAAGGAATAGATGTTGCATATTATTTGGAAGTCCAGTTCTGAATGCCAGGCAACTGTAGCATCACCATTGCCTGACAAGAATTTTATTTTTCACATTTTTATACCACCCTTCCTCCAAGGAGTTCAGAGTAGCATACATGTTTCCATCTCTCCTGCTGCCCTCACAATAACTCTGTGAGGTAGAGTGAGACAGAAAGATAGTGACCGGCCCAAGCTCACCGAGGAAGCTTCATAGCTTAGCAGGGATTTGAACCTGGATTTAAGTCCAACTATTTTGTCTACACATGTCACAGTACCTGACAGGAGTACACGATCCAGGCCAGTCTTGTGGTATTTGACCTTGGCAGATGACAAGAAGCCCAAGTATCACAGGCCTAAATGAAAGTCATAACTTCGGTTTGTCAGAGTAATCACACAGAAATACAGCTGACAAACCACCACAAGAAAGGGTCCCCAATCTAAAAATTCTTCACCAACTCCATGGCTAAATCTAAGAAACCAATGCATGTTAATTGAAGCATAGGTATAGGGACCCACCGGAAGTGATGTCATGGCAGGAAGTACCATCATTGTGATGTCAGAGCCTGCTGCTTTCCTGAGAATGCTGCCATAAGTTGAGTTATTTCTCAGCCATTTTCCAATAGCAAAGTGAATCAGAAAGGGAAAAAGCCTATTTACAACTTTGACACAAGCAAACAACCACACAGCCCTCTCCCTTTCCAGCATCCCATCTTCCAATATTTTCAATATGGCTACTCTAAGTGCTTTGAGACCCACTGGTGGGTCCCAACCCACATTTTGGGAACCACTGCAGTATAGCATTTGGCGGCAGCAAAACATGCTTTACCTGGGGAGGGAACCTCCTCCAGAGCACTTGGCAGTCAAAATTATGGGGAGGATCTCTTCCTACATTGCATTTCTCTCTACAGCAGTGGTTCCCAAACAGTAGGTCAGGACCCACCAGTGGGTCTTGAGCCAATTTCAGGTGGGTTGCAAATCTCTTAGAGCAGCCATATTGAAAAGATGAGATGCTGGAAAGGGGGAGGGCCGTGTAGTTATTTTGCTTGTTTCAAGGTTGTAAATAGGCTTTTTTCTGTTCTGATTCACTTTGCTATTGGAAAATAGCTGAGAAGCAACCTAACTTATTACTGCACTAGCTTTTCCTTACCTGGCGTTGCCCGGGTATTTATGTATCCCAAGCTTCTATTAGACACAAAAAGGAATGAATTCAACCAATCAGCTCAGCGACCCCGAAAACTATAGATTCTATACCGAAGTTGGCCGTTTTCAACCATTTTCATGCGGGGGCCCCCACATACCCCCACCCTGGGGGGCGCTAGGGTGGCCTGACCTCCACAGTGTTTGTCGCCAGGCCGCAAGGCACACGTGTGCCGTGTTTGGTGCCAGTCGCTCAAGGCGTTCCAGCAGGGTATGGCGGACGTTTTGTTTTGCACCCTTCTCACCCCCCACGCCCAGGGGGGGCCGAACACGGACTCCAATGGCATCGGGAGCGTTGCCACTCATCTCAACGTCCCCGGAAACGACGGATTCGATGCCAATTTCAGCCGTTTTCAACCACTTTCACATGGGGCCCCCTGCGCACTCCCACCCCCAGGGGCGCTAGTGGGGCCTGACCCCTGCAGTGTTTGTGGGCAGGCCGCAAGGCTTGCGCATCCTGAGTTTGGTGCCAATCGCTCCAGGTGTTCCAGGAGGGCATGGCGGACATTTGGTTTCGCACCTTCTTGCCCCCCACGCAGAGGGGAGCCAAACCCGGACTCCACCAGCATCAGGAGCATCGCCGCTTGTCTCAGCGACCCCGGAAACTACGGATTCCAAGCCAATTTTGGCCACTTTTGACCATTTTCACACGGGGCCCCCTGTGCACCCCCGCCCCCAGGGGCGCTAGTGGGGCCCGACCCCCATAGCATTTGACGCCAGACCGCAAGGCACACGCATGCCACGTTTGGCGTCAATCGCTGCAGGCATTCCAGGAGGGCATGGTGGACGGTTTTGTTTTGCACCCCTTCTCGCCCACCATGCCGAGGGGGGCCGAACCCAGAGTCAAACAGCATTAGGAGCGTCGCCGCTTGTCTCAGCGACCCTGGAAATGACAGATTCGACACTGATGTAGGCCATTTTCGATCATTTTTATGTTGCACCCCCTGCGCACCCCCACCCCCAGAGGTCCTAGGGGGTCTGACACCCCCCCCCCGGGTTTGTCACAAGGCCGCAAGGTGTATGCATGCCAAGTTTCATGTCAATCGGTCCAGGCGTTGCGGAGCCTACACGGAACATACGTACACACAAACACACCCACATTCTCTTTTATATATATAGATTCTCAGGAAAGCAGCAGGCTCTGGCATCACAATAACAGCACTTTCGGCCATGACATCAATTCCAGCCTAATGACATCACTTCCGGTGGGTCCCTGACAGATTGTCATTCTAAAAAGTGGGTCCGAGTGCTAAAAGGTTTGAGAACCATTGCTGTACAGATAAATTGCAAGTAGGGATCCTGGAGTACATGGGGGCCAGAGAATGCCAGAGTGCATTCCCTGAATTCTTCACCCCAGACACTGAACCGCTGCGTAGACTTTAAGAATCATATAGGAACAATAAATCAATGACAGCCCTGTAAAAAAAAAAAAAAAGGCTCAAAAAGTGTTTTCAAGACTCTCATGGCCTACAAACATTCTTAATAGCCTGCTTGCTTGCACATACCTGATCTGGGTCCAGGCCGTATCAGCAACTGATCTTACATAAAACTTCATTAATTTATTTACGTCAGGCACAAAAACACGCAAGACACTTTGCTGACCAGCACCTGGAGGTAATTATTTCCTTATCCCCTCCCCACAAGCAGCTCTTTATAAGCTGGTACATCACTTAGAAGTGCACTGATTGCCAATCCAAGGCAAAGCACTCCACAAAAAGCAGATTCTCCAGATGTTTTGCATATTTTGGTAAAGGCATTCAAGAAGAAGACTTATTCTCTGGATTTTCTTCAGACGATACAGCACTTTTGCACACTTTGATTCATAATTCAATGGACTGGGTCAATAGTTCTCAAAGCTTTTAGCACTCGGACCCACTTTTTAGAATCTATCAGGACCCATCTATCTTTATGCAACTTTTAAAAAGGTGATCTAGAAAAAAAATTATCTGTATTTATTTACATGTAATTTTTTATCTATCTACAAAAACTCAATCCATTTCTCATACATTAGAGCCAAGCCAACCCTAATAAAGGGGCGTCATAGTTATGTGACCCAGCCTTTGCCTGCTCCTCTACCTGTCATTGACAGACTTAAAAAAACACCAGGGGGGAAAAAACTACTCAATCTCCCTGTATTTGCACAAGCTGGCAAACTGCAGGAGCTCAGCTGTTTTACAGGGCAATTAGGAGCTATCTGGTTTTTTAAATAGCCTCAAGCCTTGAGGGAATTAGTTATCAGATTTTTCCATCACCCATGTTTGCACTGGAGGTTCTGTGGGACCCATCAGAAATCAGGTCGCCCACCAAGTGGATCCCAACCCATGGTTTGAGAAACACTAGACTACGCAAGAGGGAAAAAGCACACTAGAACACAGAATCAAGGATGCTGCTTGCTTCTTTTTCAAATCAAGTACGTTTTTTTACTAGGTGTGGCATTAGTGATATCCTCGATGAAGGTTCACTTAATAAGGGCCAGAGTCAAGTTTATTTCCTAAACACACTTTTTTTCTTTCTAAGGATTTTACTCTCTCATGGCTCCACCAGCAGATTTAAGCAACTCACAAAACCTCACTTTTGGCCTCTTCTGCAGAGCAGCATGTGTATGCAGTTACTTCTTCCATATACTTAGAACAGCTATGATTCAAAATGAGCCAAGTTTACAGTGTATTTCCAGTTGCTTTCCCCTCCCACATTTGAGTATTTCAAGACGAACTGTAATTGCTTTTTCAACCACAAAGACAAAGCAGGAAGGCAGAAGACAGTAATGTAGGCTTCTTTGCACAGAACACAGTCACAATTTTATATAAACCACTCACATGGGCAGAAGCTAAAAATTGTTGTTTAAATATAATCCCAGTAAGAGCTAGAAATAGGAATGTTATTGTTGACTCCACCAATATTCAAGATTTAAGGAGCAAATGCAAAACAGTGTTCTTGGAATGATCAGCTGCCTCGAACAGTGTTTCTCAAACTGTGGGTCAGGACCTACTAGGTGGGCCATAAGCCAATTTCAGATGGGCTTGCAACCATCTGACACTAGCACAGCCATCACTGAATAGGGACATTAGCATAGCCATCACTGAAAAATATGGGAAGGGACACTGTAAAGAGGGGAGGATTGTGTGATTTTGCTTGTGCCAAGGTAGTAAATAGGCTTTCTTTTCTTTCCAATTCACTTTGCTTTTGGAAAATGGCTGAAGGAACAATCCTAACCTAGAGTTAGGCCAGCACAGTTAGGCCAGCAAAGTTTGGCTGGCACAAGGGACATTACATTGTAAAGTATGCTTGGACCACTCTTGGAGTCAGAGAGGCCAGTACACAGATGTGTACAGTAGTGTCATTCAGTAATGAAGAAGCGGAACGCTAGGCGGGACTTACCCCTTGATTGACAGGGAGCCCGTGACGCATCGCCGCCTGCCATTCCACTGCGGGGGCTTCTTCCGGGTGGTGCGCCCCTCCGCGGCTCTCCGCAGCACCCAGCGCGCCCCCCAGGCAAGCGGGCACCCCCTCTGAAGCCAGGGGTGCCCGCGTGGCGCTCGGAAAGGCAGCGCCGCATCAGCAACGCGCAGCCAATCAGGTGGTAAGTCCCGCCCAGCGTTCCGTTTGTTCATTACTGAATGACACTACTGGATGTGTACCATCCTCCCTGATTCAGAGAGTGGTCCAAACACACTTTATAGTGGCCCTTGTGCCAGCCAAACTTTGCTGGCCTAATTGGGTTGACCTAACTCCATGTTACAATTGCGCTCTGTTACAAGCAGCAGGCTCTGGCATCATAGTGACGGCACCTCCAGCCATGATATCACTTCTGGTGGGCCACGGACAGATTGTCATTCTAAAAAGTGGTCCCCAGTGCTAAAATGTTTGAGAACCACTGGCCTAGAACATTCACCAATGCCCAAGTCTGTACAGTGACCCTTGCAAAAACGATTAGTACATTTTCAATTGTTGGCATGAATTGTTCAATTGTTGATGAATGATTGTTCAAAGTTGGCATGGATGTGTTTCTCGCACCTATTAGCCATCCATAGTTCAATCTTCCACAAACAAAACCCATGCTAAATCATTTCTCAAGAGGTTGTTTCTCACATGACAACCACTTACACATCTCCTGCCTGAAAGTGCCACTGGTCCATGAAGCAATCAGTTTCAAGATGTACCAGTTTTGTCAATGATGTCACCCATCATCACATGAAAACTCATCACCAGACTGCTTCCAAACATTCCTGGCTAGAGCTTGCAGTATCATGAAGTGAAATGTGGGTCAATTTATGTGGCAAACTGGGACACATGGAACAGCTTGCCTCGGGAGCATCAGTCACGTGCTAACTGTATCACAAAAAGTAGGTCTGAACTATAAGCACCACCTCAAAGTGTGGCAATGAATCCACAATGAACCTACAGAAGGTAGTTGTTGCATGACGCATTTTCATTTGTTTTTCCTGCACCTATTGCCAATCAATCAAGTTCTGGGTTGCTGTCATAGCCCAAAAGCGAGTCATGTCCCTTGAACTCTGAAATGCTGTGCAATATAATGTAGAATGCTGTGCAATATAAAAGATGTATTGGGATCCCAAACAACAGTATATACAAATTGTTATCTTATACACCACCTTTCCCATGCCAAAGCAAATGCTCAAGGCGGCTACATCAGCTAGAACAGTGTTTCTTAACCTGGGTTCGATTGAACCCCAGGGGTTCGGTGAGTCAGTCTCAGGGGTTCGGTGGAGGTGTATGTGTGTCCATTCCGTTCGCTGGCCTTGATATCTGTGCTGCAGGGAACTTGGTGCGCTCAGTAGTTGTTGGGATATTAAAGTAAGGCCTGGGAATTTGCAGGCCTGAATGGTAAGGCTTATCACTGAGGCCTAGCAGACCAGCAGAGGGTGTGGGATAGTTCTGACTTAGGTTCTGCCCAGTAACAAGACCATGTGATCTCTGGTGGAATGTTGCAAGTTGTTTAGCCAATCCCAGGAACACTGGTTGCTTGTCTGTTCAGCTCAGTGAGTGCGTTGTGTTCAGTCCTGTCCAGATCAGAGAGCTCTTCTGTTCTACTTTCTGTTTCTCTCTGAGTATTGCTGCTGCTGGATTTACAGATTTACTATGTCGAGCAAAATAACAAAGTGGTCGGACGAATATGTACAATTGACTTGCAGTAAATATTCATTGAGTTATGTTTTTGTTTTTGTGTGACATTCATGTTTTGTTGGTTTTGTTCTTTGAACACAGTGATTTTATGTGCAACTGATGCATGGTTCATTTTGTGCACTAATAAAATATATATATATCTCTGTTTTGAATTTGAAAAAAAAAACATTTTATTTTTCCAACTATGAAGGGTTTGGTGAATGCACGTATGAAACTTGCAGGGTTCGGTACCTCCAAAAAGGTTAAGAACCACTGAGCTAGAAGGTTGAAATACCCCCAAAAAGATGTGAATTAAAACAAGAAATGCAGAACACAACTGTAGATTTGAAGAACAACTATTAAAATAAATTAATATGAAGGGGTTAGAGAAAGGATAGCAAATGGATTAAAAAAAGAAAGATAAAAGAAAGACTGACAGAGATGGGCATTAAGTATTATGAAGATGGGACTAGCTGCTTGGGAGATTTGATGAAATGATGATATACTACTCAACGCTTGTGTAAAATTTAGATCAATTTCACAAAAATAACACTACTTTTGTTTATTTTTGGCACAGTTTTGAGGAATCCACACAAATAGTTTTCAGTAAAGAATCAGGAGGAGGAGTGGCAGAAACAGGAGGAAGCTTGCACGAACACGCATGTTCATAGTTCACAGTGCACGCTGGTGCAACTTTAATGGAATGTGGAAGTCGTAAGTAGCAGTTTCTGGATGCTCCAAGCAGCAACCAGAGTGCAACTTGGGAATTTTTGAGCAGGTTATTTCGGGTGGGGGTGTGTGTGTGTGTGCGCGCCAGTAATTGCTTGCCTTTGCAGGGCCATTCACCCTTATTTATTGCCCTGTTTGTACAATTTGCAGTGCAAATTTGGATAAAAACACAACACTGCAATTTGCTATTTTAATGAAGAAATTTTGGGGGGGAAATCACCAAAAAATCCCACCCCTAGTTATACCAATTCTTACTAATCTCACTGGAATTATGGACTCAGCAAAAGGCAGAGCCAAACACTGCTGAAATGTACACATAATTTCAGGAGCTGGCATGCAAAACTGTCATCAAATGTCAGTGGTACCAACTAAGTTTTGTTTTGAGTCACTGAGGCCAAACTAGAAGTAATGCATAAAAAGGAAATTGTAAAAAATGAAACCAGAGAAAGGTGTATGAATGCATCTTGATAGAGTCAGGACTTTGCAAAGCAACCCAAAATGCATTTACTTGGAAGCAAACCAAATTGATTTCAATGAAATTACCTTCTACATAAACATGCGTAGGATCCACGAAGAAGGAAAAACCCCAAAATGATGCCTAAATTGCTTTTTCTCAAAGTGCAAGATTTCCAGGCAAGAGCTTCTAGATGACTCCTCTAGTACATACCTGGAATAGGCCATGACTAGGAGTGGGGGTTTTTTGATGATTTTTTCCCAAAACTTCTTGATTAAAACAGTAAATTGCCGTGTTATGTGCTTTTATCCACATTTTTATTGCAAATTATAACAGCACAATAAATAAGAATGAATAGCCCTACAAAGGCAAGCAATCACTGGCGCACACACCGCAGCCCAAAATAACCTGCTCAAAAATTCCCAATTATTTAATTATAAAATTATGTACCCCTTTCAATTAATGCCATGTAACAAGCTTCTAGTCTTTGCCTTATTTCTTCCTTGGTCCTCCAATCACTACATCACCAGGACTCTACACAGATTCTAAGCTTTTATAGTCACAAATAATAACATACAGTACAAGGATGCCACCTTCACTGTCATTGCCATAACCTGTCAACTATAAAGCAAACACTTCCTCCTTTCGTCAAGGAAAAAGGACTTAGTCCTTAAGACATTACAGTTTGTTCATCCTGATTAATGCAATGTCCACTGCTAATCCAGAGATTATTATTAAACCAAAGCATTGGGAAAGTAGACTACTAAGCCAGAGGACACAGGGCCCAATCCTATCCAACTTTCCAGTGCTGAGGCTGCTGTGCCAATGGGGCATGTGCTGCATCCTGGCAGTGGGAGGGCAGTCATGGAAGCTTCTTCAATGTTTGTTCCCTTACCTCAAGGCTGCATTGCGGCTGCATCAGTGCTGGAA
>JAJKFI010000007.1:6496354-6523979 GCA_029204185.1 Lerista edwardsae | reverse complement strand
AATCCATAGTTTCCGGGGTCGCTAGGGCGAGTGGCGACGCTCCCGACGCCATTGGAGTCTGGGTTTGCCCCCCCCCTCGGCGTGGGGGGCAAGAAGGGGTATGAAACACAACGTCCGCCATGCCCTGCTGGCACGCCTGGACCGATCGACACGAAAATTGGCACGCATACACCTTGCAGCCTGGCGACAAACACTGCGGGGGTCAGACCCCCCAGCACCCCCGGGGGTGGGGGTACGCAGGGGGCCCTGCATAAATCGGTCGAAAACAGCCGTAATTGGTGTTGAATCTGTAGTTTCCGGGGTCGCCGAGGCAAGCGGCAATGCTCCTGACGCCGTGGGAGTCCAAGTTTGCCACCCCCTCGGCGTGGGAGGCGGGAAGCGGTGCGAGACACAACATGCGCCATGCCCCGCTGCGACGCCTGGAGCGATTGGCGCCAGACTCGGCAAGCGCGTGCCTTGCGGCCTGGCAACAAACACTACGGGGGTCAGGCCCCCCCAGCACCCCCGGGGATGGGGGTGCGCAGGGGCCCCAAAGTGAAGACGGCCGAAAACGGGCAAAATTGGCATTGAGTCCGTAGTTTCTGGGGTCGCTCAGGCGACCGGTGACGCTCCCAACACAGTTGGAGTCCGGGTTCGGCCCCCTTCACCATGGGGGGCGAGAAGGGGTGCAAAACTCATAAACTCTGGAAGATCATTTTGTTACCCAGGCAACACTGGGTAACAAAAAGCTAGTAGGAAATAAAAAGCAGTTACACATTGCAACAGTGGTGTGAATTTAAACAGATCTAACACATCTCACTCCTGCCAGCCTAGCAGTACAGAAGCACCTAAATGCAAGTAGATAAGTAGGGACCACTTCGGTGGGAAGGGAACGGCATTCCGTGTACTACGGCGTAGAGTCATGCTGGCCACATGACCACGGAAGCTTGTCTTTGGACAAAACACCGGCTCTACAGGCTTTGAAATGGAGATGAGCACCACCCCCTACAATCGGTCACGACTAGACCATTCAGTCATGGGGAAACCTTTACCTTTAACACATCTCAAGCCTTTATATAACCATATCCAATACTATAAATTCCTTAGCAGAAGGCACCTAGTTTCCCAATTCCTAGCAATTAAAACATTAGCAGCTATAAATATCTGCCTTTTCTATATTATATCTATCTGCCAATAATATCCTACACTAGCTTTTCCTTACCCGGCGTTGCCTGGGTATTTATTTATCCCAAGCTTCTATCAGACACAAAAAGGAATGAATTCTACCAATCAGCTCAGTGACCCCAAAAACTATGGATTCAACACTAATATCAGGCATTTTTACATGGCACCCCCTTCCCACTCCCACCCCTAAGGGTGTCTTACCCCCACAGTATTTCTTTCCAGATTGTACCAAGTTTGGTGTAAATTGCTCCATGCATTCCAGAGTTATGCTAGAACATACACACACACACGGGCATTTTATTTTGCACCCCTTCTCACCCCCCATCCCAAGGGGGGGGCGAACATGGACTTAAACGGCATCAGGAGTGTCGCCGTTCTTCTCAGCAATCCCGGAAACTATGGATTCGATACCGATAGCGGCCATTTTCAATCATTTTTACATGATGCCCCCTGCACACCCCCACCCCGGGGGCACTAGGGGGGTCATACCCCCACAATGTTTGTCACCAGATGGCAAGGCATACGCGTGCCAAGTTTGATGTCAATCGCTCCAGGCGTTCCAGGAGGGCATGGTGGACGTTTTGTTTCGTGCCCCTTCTTGCCCCCCACACTGAGGGGGGCCGAACCCAGACTCCAATGGCGTCGGGAGCATCGCCGCTCGTCTTGGCGACCCCGGAAACTACAGATTCGACACCTATGTCGGCCATTTTCAATCATTTTTACATGGCACCCCCTGCGCACCCCCACCCCTGGGAGCGCTAGGGGGGTCTGACCCCCACAGTGTTTGTCGCCAGACTGCAAGGCATACATGTGCCAAGTTTGGTGTAAATCGCTCCAGGCATTGCAGAGCCTATGCTGAACATACACACACACACTCACCCGATTTTATATAGATTAAAATGTAGTGAAACGTAAAGAATATATTTAGGTAGGAGTTTTAAATAAAGCTTCGTGAAAATCCTTTTAAAGCAATTCCTGCATGAAGAGAGATAAAGGAACTACAAGGGTGAATTTAGTACTCTGGTTACCAAGCATTTCATAATGCAACATCCAAACTCTGTTCCAAGAAAACAGAATCAATTCCATTCAGCAGACTCTCTTGTTGTTCACACTGGGCTTGTAAACGCATTTTCTGAAAAATCAATATCCCATTTTTATCTTTAAAAAAAATAGACCCAAAGCAGCTCACAACAGAAAATATTAAAACGTCATTAACAAAACAAAGATCAGTCAATAAATGTAGAACAGTATTAAAAACAGCAAGAGCAACATTCAACCAATGCTGAAAAAGAGATTTCTCTTAAAGAGCCTGTTTTGGTCCCATGGAAGAATGCAGCACATATAGGCTGGGAGTGGATCTAGCTCAACAGACAAGGAGTTCCACAAAGTCAAAGACACCTCCAAAAATGCAAAGGATGAATATAGCATAATGTTGTTTACAGCAGTTAATATTTGGTGCAAAAATGTACAACAGACTTACAAACATTTAAAACAGCCCAAATCCAAATAAAGGTTTCACTGACGTTCTGAACAGAAGGAAAACACAAGACCCTAATGAAAGGTGAAATAGACAATATGAAGTCTACAACCACAGGTGTGCCCCAATATCCACTGATTCAGTATCCACTGTTTCAGTTATCCACAGATATTATAGATACTGTGACATCCATTAAAAAGATGGGGGAACTTTAAACATTTTTTTAACTTATGCAGCAAAACCACTGATATTTCCCTATCTTTAAAAAAGGCATCCCCAATATCTGCACTTTCAGGTATCCACAGTGGAGTCTGGAACAGAAGCCCAGGGGATACCAGGGCATGCCTGCATTTGTATTTTCGGACCAGTTCTCTGTTGCCAAGTAGCCACAAAAATAACCTAGCAGGCTCTGGTGTCAATAATAGCAGCTTCCTCTGCAGAAATCAGAAGGTGTTGGTTTTCACAACACAGAGATAAGCACTATCACTTGTTAATATTTGTAGATCAAAACTCTCCTCAATAAGACAGGACTAGGGGCAGATAAAGAAACTGATAACCCCACATGTGTTTGGGGCACACCAGATGTTTCAACAGCTCAAGGGGTTGCCAACATTTTTATGTTGTCTTGTACCTTTAGCAAGGGTTTTTGGTTTACCAACAATTTTATTACAGTCCAGTCTTCACTGGATCTTACTGGCTAAACATCACAATCCCACTTTTACTACCACAGTGCTGCACCTAGCACCAGAAAAAGAAATTGATCTTGTATGGCTTTTGCTGATATGACTTGGGGGCATCTATATCCAGTGATTAGTACAAAAATACCTGTCCTGCTGGGGTGGTATTTTTGGTTGTTTCTTGAAGTACCACACTCTACCATATTGGTAGAAATTATAATTAAATCACCAAACTGTGGGTCAGGACCCACCAGTGACTTGCAAGTCAATTTCAGGTGGGTTGCAAAGCATCTAGAGCAACCACATTAAAAATATAGGAAGATAGGATGTTGGAAAATGGAAGGACTGTGTGGTTGTTTTACTTGTGTCAAGCTTATGTAAATTGGCTTTGTTTCTTTCTGATTCACATTGCTATTGGAAAATGCCTGGGAAATAACCCAACTTACTGCTGTATTCTCAGGAAAGCAGCAGGTTCGGGTGTCATAATGACGACAATACCAGCCATAACATCACTTCTGGTGGGTCCCAGACAGATTGTCATTCTAAATAGTGGGTCCCAGTGCTAAAAGGTTTGAGAACCATTGTGGTAGAGTTCATGAAACTGATACAGGAAACAGATTAGAAAAGTTGTTAGTGCAAAGGCCTGGGTGCTATTAAAATAACACAGCAGCATGGATGTCTAATTAAACTATCGAATAACCAGATCTCACACCCTTCTGATGCGCAAGGCTCGTGTTGTAACAGGATAAGCCTTCCAACCACGTCAGAGGTCAAGCTATAAGTAGCTCAGAGCACATCTTGCCCTTGCTAGAAATATCCTACTTATTTTATTCTCCCACGTGATTTCCATCCTATTCAAATGAGCAAGCTTACTATACCATACAACCGTATGGGTTGTGCCGGAGGGTTGGGATCATTAAAATCATTTAACCTAGGACAATAAACCAGGTGGTTAACCCTGTATAGGACCAACATTAACTATGGCCTTCAGAACGTAATTCAAAAGCCTTTTGTCTTTGTTGCACATAGAGGAAAACAATGGATAAATGCCAGGTTCAAACATGAAAGAATTCTGTTAAAATACTGGTTCAGCCATGAATCATCTGGTACTTTAAGGCTGAAGCCCATGCATAACCACATGTGAATAAATCCCATTCAACAGTGGTATGTACAACTGAGAACACATGCATAGGATTATATTATGTACCTGGTTCTCACCTGCATGTTGATCAATCCGCCCGGCAGATGGACTGAGATGGGAAAGAGGTGGAAGAGTCCCATCAAAGTCAAATCTGACTGTACTCCTTCAGACTGCAAGGGCAGAAAAAATAAGTAGCATTTCAAAACCATCTCCTACATTAAAATTTTAAAACTCTTTGCAAGGATGAAACACGCACAGCTGGGAGTGGGCTGGGTTAGAAATGCTCTACCTACAACAATGCTTTAAAAAGTGAAGCTTTTTAATGTAGACAAACATTAAAAAGTGGTCTTTATCCACTTTATCCAAAAGTAGCTTTTTCTACCACTTGTGTCAACCTAGCCTCAGTGACTGCAACACAAAAGCATGATTTGCTTGAGTGAGGCCGTCCATGCAGTCAGGTGAAAGCTGTTAAGGAATGAGCTACCAAGTGGCCTGCACTGAGTAGGGGATTGGATTAGATGGTCTCCAACAGGCAAGGGAGTGGCAACAAGATGCAGGTATCTAGTTATCTTGAGTGCTCCCTAAGGCATCTGGTGGGCCACTGTGAGATAAAGAAACTTGAACTAGATGGGCTTTTGGCGTGATCCAGTGGGGCTCTTCTTATGCTCTTAAGACTGGGAGAAACCCTCTGCAGATGTTCCCAGCCCACAAAGAAAAAACATAGATTGGGCTCTGCATAACATACACACAAAACTTGAGAAGAAACTACATCATAAAGAACTGAGGTCACATGGCAGTTTCAACCAGGACTTCTTTAGTTCAGATCTCACCTGTCCTGAATTCACTAAGCCCTGTTAGGCATGCCTAACTCATTGAAATCAAAGGGTTTAGGGGTACTTAACTCTTAATTGACTTAACTCATGTCAGACTCTGAATGTTTGTAAAAACTCCCCTGAAACCCTTATTTGTAAGAGTCAGCACAGGAAACTGATAACTATTTTACTTAGCCTTATAATACTAAATACAATGAGATCGCACTTCCTCTATCTTGATATAGCAGCCACTACGTACAAAAGACAGGACAGAGTTAATGATAAAACTGTGCCCAGAGCATCCTGCGCTACAGGAATATTATGTGCTACACCAGTGTGATAAATCCATCCTGATAAACTGCTGGAAAGTTGCAACCCCTATTATAAAAGGCTGTTCTAATGACCCCATACATTTGTCACAATCAGAGCCACTCTGGGCAAACACCACACAGTACCCCAAATCTTGGAATCTATCTTTTTACTTTTTGACAGTCCTTGTTCCTCCAAGTGTTTTAAAAAAAACCGAGTCAATTCTGGAATATGACCATCTCTCGTCTTCTTTGCTGTTGTTTTCATGTCTTCTCAGAAGTTCATTGTGTTCCATGGGACTTCACAGGAAAGTGTTACAAAATGTCATTATTACAGTATTGTTATTAACCTCATAAGGTGTGACTTTCATGCATGTAGCTCTGAGCTTCTTGGAAGACAGACTGGATACAAAGTGAATTAAATACATTTTGTCTTTATGATGTAATTTGGAAGTTGCACATCAATATATCTTGCAAAGGGATAAGACATCTCCCTTCAGTGCATCTTCTCTTCAGTGCGTTCACTTCTTACAGTGCATAGGCATTCCTGCAGCTAGAATGAATGCTGTGATACTAGGCTGATGGGCATGGCAAATGGTGAAGCTATGCACCAGCAGCATGCAATGTGGGGTCAGAAGATGCAGATACATACCTAAAGGGGGATCACAGCACTACATTTTGCAAGCAGCTGCTCCCGTTCCTCTTCTAAACCATTCCCACCTCTTCTAAACCATTCCCAGCGGCTAGAGCAAAACAGAGGCTACTTTGGCCACAAATGACTCCGAAGAGGAGGGGGAGTGGCTGCTTGCAAAACTTTAGTGCTGGGATCCCCCTCTAGGTGCGCTTCTGGGAAGGTGAAGCAGCGACAAGCCAGGTTCTTCAAAAAACACTACTGCAACTGCCAAGTCTGCAAGTGTGCAAATACAACCCATGCAGTCCCAATACATAGGTTGTGAGTGTTTGCAAACTCACAAGCTTGACAGCAGTGCTTTTCAAAGAATTCCAGAAGGGCATCACTGCCACACCTTCCGTCCCCACATTACAGGCTGTTGCTATGCTCCCCTATATGAAGGTGGCAAGTAAAGAGGATGAATGAACTGAGTGCTGTAGCGCAACAAAGTTGCACTGCCTGTTTGCACCAGCAGCATTTGCCACAAGAATACGGTTGCGCAGTTCAACCAGAAACTATATATCAGTGCCTTGCCTTCAATAGATTTATGTACAGTAGAATAGACGATTACGTTTATTGTCATGCTGCACAAAGCTTCACTTGTTAATTTCTGCATGTCAAGCTGCTGTTAAAGCAGGCCTGTCTTTTGCTGGTCAACTGGCAAGGCCATGAACTAATCATGTCATATGACAACATAGGCATTATGCACAGGCTGTGGCATATGTGGGCACATGCCTCTGCCCCTCCTAAGAACTCCAGCTAGCAAAGCCTACCCTCAGGTTGCACTAGCAACCTGTGTCTTCAGACTGTTCAGTATAAGGGCCACATTGTATATTTTACAGTTTTGTGGGCCAAAAAAAAAAAGAAGTTTTATAAATGAATTAATGACATTTAAGTAAATGAATAAGTTTTACTTAGGTTTTTTTTTTTGTAATTAGCATATGATTTAGAACATGCAGGCATCTTGTTGTCTTGTGTGCTCCCTGGGCCAGTGTGAGATACCGGAAGCCAGACTAGATGTGTCATTGGCCTGATGCAGCAGGGCTTTTATGCTCTTACCTGCACTAAGGTGCTGTGGACCAAGTTTGGCATTGTCTTTTCCAGGGTGACCAGATGTCATAAGCACAAAGGAGGACACCACACTCCAAAATGTAGGACATTCAAGAAAAATGTAAGAAGTAACAAAATAAAAGCTAAAAACACTCCTATATATTGATTTGGGGGTGTCTTGTCCTCCTTTAATGCAACTCAATGGATGAAGGAACAAAGCATGCAAACAAGTGATGCAGGCACCCCGCTTGACTCTGGCACACACATTCACCCGTCTTGAAATGTAGGACTTTTCGAAATTTACCCAGAACAGAAGGTCAAAATGTAGGACATGTCCTATAAAAAGAGGGTGTCTGGTCACCCTGCTTCTGGTCACCTATTACATAACTCGCAGCCATGCACACATGCACACTGGAGATGGGTCTGCTCGGAATGGTAGCGCATTGCCAGCTGAAGGAAATTGAAACCTTGCACGCCACAAAATTGCACAGTCGTCTATAAATACGCGCCACACACTTGTTGCTGCTGACAGACAAAACTACAGACGAGAGGAACCGCCAGCCTCGAGCGGTCGTTGAGTCATTTCGGTACTTGGGAAGGTGGGGGGCGCGCAGACCGAGAACCACGTTTGTGTTTTGATGCGCTTCCCACTCGAGGCCCTTTCAGGCTCCGCAGCCCGCAAAATCTGCATAAGGAGATTTGCATTTCTGCTCGCCTCCAGCGAGAACGCGAGCCTCGTCGATGCTGGGGACTTTTGAAGAAGCAAAAGGGAAATGAGAGACGCCCAGAGAGGCGCTGTAATGGATTGTCCTAAGTGTAAAATGGTTTTTAAAAACCCTTCAAATTATCCAGCTCTCCCGAGCGCCGAGACCCGAAGCGGCTCATTAACTAACAAAAAGCGTTCCACTTTCCATTCAGCAGATCCGCCAGCCGAGTGAGTGAGAACTAGGGAAGAAAGTGCACCGGGGGGGTGGAGGATGGGAAAGCCTGCCAGCCGGCGCGGCTCACTGCGAGGCTCCAGCCGGAGCGCAGGCGGCAGCGACGCTCTTAATTAAACTCATTTAGCCAAACGGAAAAACGAGAGAGAAAATTATCTTTCCGCCGTCCCCACCCACTCTGGTTTCGGAATTTCAAAGCCGCCTTCCCCGGGGAACGGCGCTGGAACGGAGGCGGGCCAACCGGGAGCTCCGTCGCAAGAGAAGCCCTTCTGGAAGACATCAAAAAACCCTAAATCCTCCTCGGGAGTTAGCCCCGCGCAACTGCCTCCCGCGCTGCACACTCAGAGCCCAACCCGATGCATGTCTACACAGAAGTAAGTCCCATTAGAGTCAATGGGACTTACTCCCAGCAAAGTGAGGCGAGGACTGCAACTTCACTCGGGAGCAAGTCGCATTCCGGACAGCGAAGCGGGGCTTGCTCCCGTGTAAACGCGCGATCGGCTCCTCGGGCTGCACAAAGGCGTGGGGCACGAACACGCTCCTCGTTGCGGTTGTGAGGCTGAACACCCAACGTGCGCCGGTCATTCTCCCGCTACAACAAACAGAAACGGAAAGGGGGGGGTTACCTACGATAAAGGGGGGACTGGTCTGTCTCGCTCCTACCAGATCAGACACGGTGCGTCCGGGCAGTCTTCTCGGCTTTTTGCAAATGACTCCGTTGCCGCCGCTCGAGATAATCATCTTGTTAGCGCAACCCGAGGAGACCGTTTGCGAGGCGACAACCTTTGCAATTATCTCCTCCTTCAAACAAGAGGCGAGCGCTGACAGCCTGATTCCGAGCAATCTCCAGCCGTTGCTGTGGAGACGGCCGCGGCTCGCGGAGCTCACAAGGCGCGCGCCCCCCGCAAACTCCTCCCACCGCCGCCTTTCAACTTTCGGGAAGTTCTGGCCAAGCGTCCCATCCCTTTACTATACATTTCTGGACCCGATGCAGGAAAATATAGGTTCCGCTCCCTCCTGTAAATAGAGCTGCAGCGCCACTTCTGGACGAGTGGGAAATCGGAGGTGACTCATGGAATTGCAGGAGCTTGATTGGGCCCAGCCTACGGTTCCCCCCTCCCCCGATTTTTCTTGCAAGTTTTCGCTGGAGAGCAAGGGCGGGGATCTCGCTTTGCCTATCACCCACGATCTAGGCAAATTGAGCACCG
The DNA here is from genome assembly GCA_029204185.1 of Lerista edwardsae. Lineage (NCBI taxonomy): Eukaryota > Metazoa > Chordata > Lepidosauria > Squamata > Scincidae > Lerista > Lerista edwardsae. The sequence goes on along the minus strand of JAJKFI010000007.1, from coordinate 6,514,534 downwards.
ATGGCACAGCATTGCACTGGCTTCAGCCTAATGGTTTTTGTTTTGCTTGCAGACTGTCATCTCCCCAGAACAGATGAAAGAAAACACAACATTTGTAAGAAGTTTAAATTGCTAGCACTCGTCTGGTTTTTAGAACTTCCATGCAGCCCTGCAGTTCCATGCAGTTTAGACTTAAGTGCCTTAACTAGACTTAAGTTCCAACTTCCATGCAGTTTAGAACAACTTGCATTAGATAGGGCTGCAGTCTTACAACACTTAACTGAAGTATGTGGGGGGGAGCAGAGAGAGAGGTTAAACATATGTACAAGCATGCCCCGGTATCCACTAGCATTGCATTCTGGACCTTCCCCCCCTCCATGGATACCTGAAAATGTGGATACTGGGGACGCCTTTTTAAATCATCATCAGGGGAACATCAGTGGTTTTGCTGCAACAAGGTTTAAAAAGAGATTTGTTTAATGTTCCCCTAGCTTTTTAATAGGGATCCCAGTATCCATGGTATCTGTGGATAACTGAAAGCGCGGATACCAAATCAGTGGATACTGGGGCATGCCTGAATAAATGTTTACAGTTGCGCTGCATGTCCCATTGATTTTTGAGTCTGTGTCTGCAATGGTACTTGCTGCTGTTCAGTCGCTAAGTTGTGTCTGACTCTTCGCGACCCCATGGACCACAGCATGCCAGGCCTCCCTGTCCTCCACTAGCTTCCTGAGTTCACCCAATTTCATGTTCAGCAATGGTACTTACTGCCAAGTAAACATACATAGGACATCAGGCTGTTATTCTCAACCAACTTGTGCATAGGACGGCACGGCATGGCTATCTTGAAAACAGTCAGCCCAAAGATTTTTAGTGCCCTTAGCAAATGGAAATTCCCTGCCTGCTGCCTCCAGTATGTTATCAGCCGAGCAACATAACAATAGCACATTAAATGATAAAAGTGTTTTTGACCAGAGCGTTTTCCCCCTTCATTTTCCTGCTACCCGTTGTAGTTTTGTTTTATTTTCATTTTCATTATTCTGAGATTCTACCAGACTTGGTTCCAGTGCAGAATGCAGTCATGGCCACTGGCTGTCCAGGACAGTGGACTACTGAATATGAAAAAGGGCAGCCAGCCAGTGATAAGGTGAAACACGGGCTGCCTTCCCATATGTGTTGCATTTGCTGTCTGGTGATCATCAATCAATCAATCAATCAATCAATCAACAGGTACTTATATACCGCTTTTCAACACGAAGTTCACAAAGCGGTTTACAGGCAAATAGTAATAATAAAGTTAAATGGCTCCCTGTCCCAAAAGGGCTCACAATCTAAAAAAAGGCAGACCGCCAGCAACATCCACTAGAAAGACTGCGCAGGGGTGAAGAGGGACAGTTACTCTCCCCCTGCTAAATATAAGAGGAACACCACTGGAAAAAGTGCCTCTTGTCCAGTTAGCAGGGGTTCATGAGTGTTCCATGATTATAGACAACTCAGGAACTGATAATAGTTTCCCAGGATCAACGCTGGTAATTTATTTGTTTGCCTTCTGCTACAAAATAGGTATTTTGCAACAGCAAATGTGGGGTCAAAGGGTCAGTGTGGTTTTTGAGGTTCCCGCACTCTTTCTGCCTTGTAACAGACAGTAGCCTTGGCAAGGCACTTGCTTTTCCAGGTTTCCAACATTCTAATTTCAACACTGGCCTGTAAAATGCTACCGTGAAGTAGGGCATCAGGGCATTCTCACATTATCTGTTTTAACATCTGCGCTTCACACTGAAAGGAGCCCTGTGCTTTGTTTGGCTGCCTGTGTGTCTAAGAGTGATAAACATTTTCTTAAAAAGTTGTCTTCATTGTTGATCACATAATGCATAATATGTATGCTATGACCTGTAGATGGTGGCTTGGCTCACTTCCTGAAGATAATCTATATACAAGTTGTGTCATGCTTTCTGATGTGACACAGGTGTGGCCTGAATTGTGTTGAGAGACAGGAGCCTAATAGCATGTATGGCTGTTATATTGATGCAGGGGGAGTGGCAACAAGATGCAGGTATCTAGTTGTCCTGTGTGTTCCCCGAGGAATCTGGTGGGCCACTGTGAGATACAGGAAGCTGGACTAGATGGGCCTTTGGCCTGATCCAGTGAGGCTCTTCTTATGTTCTTAAGGCCCAGATTGAGTTGCAAGTTGTTATAGCTCCCTTCCCACAGACAGGAAAGCAAATTCTGTTTTATTTACTTCATATTTACCTCAGAAATTTTCAGAAATTTACCTCAGAATGCCAAATACAAGGGAGTGGCAACAGGATGCAGGCATTTTATGTGCTCCCTGAGGCATCTGGTGGACCACTGTGAGATACAGCAAGCTGGACTAGATGGGCCTTTGGCCTGATCCAGTGGGGCTCTTCTTCTGTTCTTATATAGTCACACTGTGACAGAGGATTTGTAAGTAAACAGCAGTAGTAAAAATAACCCTTAACATTTATATACTGCTTTCTGAATGAGCAAAGCCATTCATATGCAGTATCTTGGTGTTGTCCTTACAACAACTTTGCTCTGTAAGTATTGTCCTCCTATTGCAGCTCAGGTGGGACTGCCCTGGCCTTAAATGGTAGACTCTGTTTACGGTACTATGAGAGAAGGAGGAGGAGGAGGACACACTGATTCAATACAACAATTTCAGGAAGCTCTTTGATCTAACAGGAAAGAAATTACTAAGATGGGAGGAAGGATGCAGCAATGTCAAGCTCATTCCTTCTGCTTCTCCCGCCTCCTTAATGGTACTATTTTTTATAGCATAACAAAAAAAAATTGCCTATCAGGAATAAAGGGGGAAAGCAAAACATATCTGAAGCAGAATTAGATTGCAATCCTAACCAAAATTCCAGCACCGGTGTAATGGCAATGCAGTTCCGAGGTAAGGGAACAAACATTCCCTTACCTTGAGGAGGCCTCCATGACTGTTCTCCAACTGCAGGATGCAGCACATGCCCCATTGGCACAGCTATGTCAGCACTGGACAGTTGGTTAGGTTTGCACCCTTAGGTGGTGTGCACACAAATGTGTGTATGCATGCTTAAGACTGCAATCCCACCCACCAATACTTGGGTGTAATTCCAGTGAGACTTTCTTGCATAGGATTGGGCTGCATAGGATTGGGCTGCAAGATTATAAATCACATATTCCTTAATTTTTTCAGTGCTAGTTTTAGTTTGCTCAAGGGTTCCACATTCTCCCACTGAATCTTATCACTTGGAAATGCTGTCAGAGTAAAAATATGCTGATGTTGCATTCAGCCATCTGAACAACAGAGGCACCATAAACGGAGACAGACGCACAAAAACGTACGCCTTTTGTGTCTTCAGAGATTCCTTTGCACAGGTTCTACGAGTCTTGGATTACCTAATGCAAAGAACAGCAGTCTCCTGGGCAAAATTCCAGACAGCCCACTTTCTGAAAACTGGCACAAAACTTGAGAACTAGATAAAAACTTCAGGCTCTTTCAAGCTCCTCCCTTTTTATAGAAATTAGTTCCATAGCAGATGCTACACATGCAGGCACTCTAAGGGAGGGGAGGTGTCACCCAGACCAGTTTGCCAAAAACCACTGAATTATAACTATACATTTTCACATAATCTGAAGCAATTCCAAGTTTGGGGATGGTTCAAGAATTTACTGGAGGTGAGAGAAACGTGCCAACCAACAACAGGATCTCAAAGGTGTAAATTGATGACCAGTCTTCTACTTCGTGTACAATTCCGTTCATGGAAAACTGCAACTAGCATAGCCATCGTTCTCAGAAAGAGATACGCTACAATTGTTTTCAGTGGAAGCATGCCAGAAGTGACTAACCTTAATAAATATTCACTGAGGTGACTATGTATGGAAACACTTCAAAGCAGAGAGAAGGTGATAAACTGCTGTCCAGATGTACATGGCTCTATTGAAAATTATGATGGTATTGTGCAAGCAGGGGGAAGACAAGAGGAGGCAATGGCGTTCCATCCTCCAAGATGTATTTTCTCCCTTAGTCTTCAGAAACTTTATCTGCTCTGGTTTAGCTCCTGAAAGTATTCTCTGTCTCCTTTGGTAACTCCTTTTCATGGTTTCTCCTAAATTGACTAACCCAGTGGTTCTCAAACTTTTTATAACTGGGACCAACTTTTTAAAATGACCATCCATCTGGGACCCACCGGAAGTGTGATGTAATGGCCAAAAGTGCCATCATTGTGATGCCAGCGCCTGCTGCTTTCCTGAGAATTCAGCCATCAGTTGGGTTATTTCTCAGCCGTTTTCCAATAGCAAAGTTAATTGGAAAGAAAGAAACCTATTTCTAAACTTACAAGTGAAACTATCACACAGCCCTCCCCCTTTCCAGCATCCCAACTTCCCATATTTTCAATATGGCTGCTCTAGGTGCTTTGTGACCCACCTGAAATTGGTTCACAACCCACTGGTTGGTCCCAAAGTGTTAACCTCTGTTAACCCACTGTTAACCCAAAGTGTTAACCCAGTGTTAACCACTGGATTAACATATTCCCTATATAGCACTTTATAGAAAACTTGCCAGATTACTGTGCAAACATCATGGTAATCTGGCAAGCCATAAATTGCTAAACAAATTTATTCTAGTACAGGTCACATGTTGACTCTATTGGTCTAACCCAGTGATTCCTAAACGTACAATGGTAACAGTTCTTATTTCATCTTCCCAGCTCTCCCAGGTGTTGTCATCTTGCATCGTGCAAGATCTCAAATGCAATCCAACGCTCCTAGCAGAGCTGAGAAGATGTGTGCTGCCATCTTGGATCTTGCAAGATCCAAAATGGTGAGAATTGCATGAAATCTGAAGAATCCGAGATGGCAGCTCCCGGGAGAGCTAGGAAGAAAAGGCCACCTGGGAAATTTTGCATAGCCCCTGTTAGCTTGCTGAAGAACCACTGGTCTAGCCCATTATAGCTTAACATTTATGCTTTACACTTCACACCAAAATTACAGTATCAGAAGAATTCTTGGAAACTAGTATTTGCACAGATGAATTAACTTCTTAGTTTTTTTAGTTCTTAGTTTTTTCACTAAATGTTAGATTAGAGTTCCCTAACATGGGGCAGAAAGGCGGAGTATATAATAAATAAATAAATAAATAAATAAATAAATAAATAAATAAATAAATAAATAAATAGTTCACAGAAATACTTCCTCACTTGTGCCACAGTTTAACCTTTAGCTCTTTTCTTGCCCAGTGATGCACATAAGAAGAGCCCCACTGGATCAGGCTAAAGGCCCATCTAGTCCAGCTTTTTGTATCTCCCAGTGGCCCACCAGATGCCTTAGGGAGGCATTGTGGAACTGGCCATGGGCATTTGGCCAAATAACAATTGCACCAAAGCCTTGATATGACTCATTTTAGGAGGAAAGTGTACCTTGGATACAATTGTGCTTTTCTTTGCAATTGAGCGCCACAAGTGATTCACCAAGAATGGACTGGTTCTGATTAATACATAAATATCATCCAGGAGAAGCTGAAGTGCCGACTCCCTCATTACAGCTTGTCCTTGTTGCACTTTTCCCTGTTCATTTGATTCTTCACTTTGAATCATTTCATTTTCTCATTTGTTCACAGGCCCAAGCAGGAAAGCTTGGCCTTCACAGGATGCTGTGGTCTTATTTGGGTAGAAAGTATCTTTTCTTGTGGATGATACTGAATTATTTGCAAGCTATTCAATTTTTGTCTTATTCGTAAGACGTCTTCTCATCTACAACCCTCTTGCCTTTTTTTTTCTTTTACAAAACTATAAATGGAAGGCAATGTTTGGTTCTCTGGTGCATGGAAGCTCAGTGATTTGAGGGAAGACTCACCTCCTTAGCACTATAGTTTAGAAGAGCTGTGGTAGGCAAAGATAGTGATCAAACATCATAACTGGTTTGATTATGTATACAAAATTATGCATGGAAGGAATAGAGTTGATAAGAGGGATATTCTTTTCCCTCTCTCAAAACACCAGAACCAGGGGACATCCGCTAAAACTGAGGGTTGGGAGAGTTAAAACACATAAAAGGAAATACTTTTTTACCCAGTGGATAGTTAATCTGTGGAACTCTTTGCCACAGGAGGTGGTGATGACATCTGGCCTAGATGCCTTTAAGAGGGGATTGGATGGATTTCTGGAAGAAAAGTCCATCGTGGGCTATAGGCCATGATGGATTGTGCAACCTCCTTACATTAGTTGTAGGCTACTTCAGAGTACCGGGTGCAAGGGAGTGGCAACAGGATGCAAGCATCTTGTTGTCTCATGCCTCCCTGGGGCACCTAGTGGGCCGCTGTGAGATACAGGAAGCTGGACTAGATGGGCCTTTGGCCTGATCCAGCAGGGCTCTTCTTATGTTCTAATGCCTGGAGTAACATTTGGCAAGGCTCAAGTAGCCTGAGAGCGCAATCCTAAACTAGAGTTAGGACGGCATAAACTAAGCCAGCAAAGTTTGGCCAGCACAAGGGCTACCATAAAGCATGTTTGGACCACTCTCGGAGTCAGGGAGGATGGCTCACGTCTGTGTGCTGGCCGCTCTGACTGCAAGGGTGGTCCAAACATACTTTACGGTGGCCCTTGTGCTGGCCAAACTTTGCTGGCTTAGTTTATGCCAGCCTAACTCAGTTTAGGATTGTGCTCTGAGTTGATTTTGTCTTCACACAGGATGGAGGGTGGCCAGTGGGAGTTCATTTCCCCTTCTAGGCTAGTTTCCTAGTTGTTTTCTTCTTGCGGAGCTGGCGCATTATAGCTCATTCCAAGGTCTGGGATGGGCAGGCACAAGTCTCCTGTGCCAGCCCAGTGCTGTTGCAAGTGTGACTTATAGCACATGTGCACCAACCTGGAAGTCAGCTGGGCCAGCGCACATCCTCATAGCAGCCTGCAGAGGCCATATCCAGCCTCCACACCGCCCCAGATGAGTTTCGCTAGCGCAGGAGATTGGGCGGAAGGTAGGTGGAAAGGGGCAGGGGAGGGAGGGCCTATGGGTGGTGCCAGGATCCGGCACATAGGCCAAATCCTATACCCCTCCCAGGAGGCCCAGGCTTGCTCCGGATTGCACTATTTCAGCAGCGCAAACCCAAGCAGCCCCATTCGCTACTCATGCAGGCTGCTGCGTTACCAGGTGTAAGGAGAATCAATTCCCCTTGCCCTGAGTTGTGCCGCAGCCAGTCCCAGCTCCATGCTGGATATGGGGCAGGCCAGCTGGTTTCCCTATTCCAGCATAGGTTTGGAATTGTACTCTTAGTCTACCAAATGAAACACACAACACAATCTTTTGCATGTCTGCTCAGAAATAAATCTCAGTGGGAATTATTCCCAGGTAAGGGTGTATGTGGGATTGAACATAAGAACATAAGAAGAGCCCTGCCGGATCAGGCCAAAGGCCCATCTAGTCCAGCTTCCTGTATCTCACAGCGGCCCACCAGGTGCCTCAGGGAGGCATGAGACAACAAGATGCTTGCATCCTGTTGCCACTCCCTTGCACCCGGTACTCTGAAGTAGCCCACCACCAATGTAAGGAGGTTGCACAATCCATCATGGCCTATAGACCACGATGGACCTTTCCTCCAGAAATCCATCCAATCCCCTCTTAAAGGCATCCAGACCAGATGCCATCACTACCTCATGTGGCAAAGAGTTCCACAGATTAACTACCCACTGGGTAAAAAAGATTTCCTTCTTTGTATCCAAATGCCCTTGACCCTTTTGAACCGAAGGCTTGGTTCATATGTTATCCATCATCACAACAAACATAACAAAACATCTATAAACCCTTCATGAAACAGAGCTGCTGTTCCTTAAACACTAGTTAGAACCTTGTTTTTTTATAGCTATCAAGCCTAACGTACATGACCAAATAGCACAGATGTTAATGAAAAGCCCTAGTGCGGTGGTTCTCAAATGTTTTAGCACCTAGAGCCACTTCTTAGAGTGAGAATCTGCCAGGACCCACCGGAAGTGATGCCATTAACTTGGAAGTGATATCATGGCTAGAAGTGACATCATCAAGTAGGAAAATTTCAACACCCTGTACAACAATATATAATCTATTAAGTAAGTAAATTAAAAGTTTACAATGTTTAAAATGTATTTAACCCTCCCAACCCTCCCAAGCAGTTTCTGAGGTTTTTTTTTTTTTAATCCCTAAATATCCCAATGTCTGCAATCCTATCCACACTTACCCAGGAGTAAGCCCCATTAACAATCATTGTTGAAAACGTGCCTGTTAAAAGTACAGATCTGTAATGTTTCCCCAAATGCAGTCACGTACCATGGTAGCATCAAGTCTACTATATTAAAAATAAAATACACATTGAAATGAATTGGGACCCATCAGAAATTGTATCGTGATCCACCTAGTGGGACCCACCAGAAATTGACTGTCCCAACCCACAGTTTGAGAAACACAACCCTGGTATAATTTGATTAGGGAAGGCAGCAACATTAGTATTGTAAGTTATGCTGGGAATGAGGTTCAGCAGATGTTCCTCATCATTGTTTATCATTTCTATAAGTGACAACAATCTGTTAAGCACTGAACCTAAATAGAAGTATAAAAATGTTCCAAAATCTGCTAGGACAGTGGTTCCCAAACTGTGGGTCAGGACCCACCAGTGGATTGTGTAACTCACCTATTTCAGGTGAGTTGTGAAGCACCTACAGCAGCCATATTGAAAAGATGGGATGCTGGAAAGGGTGAGGGCTGTGTAGTTGTTCTGCTTGTGTCAAGGTTATAGATAGGCTTTTTTCTTTCCGATTCCCCTTGCTATTGGAAAAGTTGGCTGAGAAATAACCCAACCTATTGCTGCATTCTTAGGAAAGCAGCAGGCTCTGACATGACAGTGATGGCACTTCCGGCCATGATATCACTTCTGGTGGGTCCCAGACAGATTGTCATTCTAAAAAGTGAGTCACAGTGTGAAAAAGTTTGAGAACCACTTGCTAGAACAATCCATATTAGGTACTGGAAAGCAACACACACACACAGAGGCAGAGAGGGAGAAAGAGAATGGCTGTTAAGAACTATTGGATGTTGGGAGCTATTCAAATTAGTTGCATCAATACAACCTATGAAAATACATTGCCTGTGTTATTATCAATTTGCAAAACCTCGAGGCCTGTCAGTTCGTATACTGAATATTGAGGCCAGCAAGAGCTCTAAGGGAGGGCTGTTTGGTTAGGAAATAAAAACCATGATTTCTAGTTTTCAGAAGTATAAAACATATATTTTAATTTTTTTAAATTGCACAATTTCACAGATAACATTTTAAAAATTAAATCAGATTCTAGGTCCCTGTAAGAAAATATAAAGTATGTTATTTTTTCACAAAACTGATTTAAATGTTTAAAATTAAAAATAGCTTCAAAATTTCAGAATTATTATCATTGAGGGTGCAATCCTAAACTGCACTGAAATAGGCAATCTGGCAAGCCTGCACTGTACCCAGTGCAGCTGGGGAGCCTCATTTGTCCCCTTGCTCCTGGGAAGGCATCAAGCGCCCCTGCTGTTTAGCAGGTGCAAATCCAAGCACACTGCATGGGTTGGATGCACACAGCTTAACACCAGGATCTATACTCCACCCCTCTCCCCGGGCCAGAACGCCTTCTGGAACTTCCTTCCCCCACCCCTTTTATTTCCGTCCTCCCTCCCACCTTCTCCTTGCCTAGAACTGCTCCTGCAGCAGCCGAACTCAGCTGGCACAGGGGCAGTGCACCAGGAGCTGGTGCTGGTGCTGCAGCATTGACGCAGGTGCCTGCATCAGTGCTGTGCCAGAAAAGCTGGTGCGTATGTGCTTTACGGCGTATGCGCAACAGCCCTCAGTCAGCACAAGTGGGTAGGAGGCTGTAGAAACATATACCACTGGAAAACATATCCAGGGCTGGAGAACCTCAGGATCTGGCACATACAAATTCCATTTGAAGAATAAGAAGGTCTCTCACCTGGTGAGTTGGGAGTGGAGTTTAAATCAGGTTGTCTCTATATTTCCATCTGGCTTCTATAAACTATTTCTCAGGGTGCAATCCTAAACTGAGTTAGGCCGGCATACACTAAACCAGCAAAGTTTGGCCAGCACAAGGGACAAGGGACACCATAAATTATGTTTGGACCACTCTTGGAGTCAGAGAGGCAAGCACACAGACGTGAGCCATCTTCCCTGACTCCGAGAGTGGTCCAAACACGCTTTATGGTGGCCCTTGTGCTGGCCAAACTTTGCTAGCTTAGTTTATGCCGGCCTAACTCCAGTTTAGGATTGTGCTCTCATTCCCTTATTAATTGGGCCACAGGGCTACTGAACTGCAATAGCTGAAATCCCAGCTCTGTCTCCATATGTGTAGTGGGGTTTCCATGATGTTGATTAGTTCTAGCTTGGTGGTTTTCAAATGAGAGAGAAGCCCAACAATCGAAATGGAGCTGTAAGGTGAATCCTGTGGACTTGATGAGGCCCACCAAGCATATATGACCATCAATTCTTCAGTGCTTTGCTAACCAAAGGAAGTACTCAAAGGAGGAATCTTCTGTAGGATTTTGTCCACTCCCTTCTTTACCTTCTTGCATTCACTGGGATATGGCTCATTCCCCAGGCTTTGATTTGCAATTGGCTCGCTATCCAAAGGAATATAGTGTTGGTATGGGCTTCTGCTGTTCATGCTGAACCCTAGAGTTCAGATGGGTGTCATCTTCGTTGTTTTTCTAAACCACTGCCTTTCCTGTTAATTGTCAAAACATCCACTCCTCTCTTAGGATAATACTGTATTGTTTTTCTCTCTTCCCTGAGTGATGAAAGTTCAGGATAGCCGATGCAAGAGTACAAGAAAACAACAGCACCACTGTCATGAGATTTTTGTACAGTGTGTCTGTGAATATACACAGGATCCAGGTTGACAGGGTCTGCAATTACACTTGTCTCAACACAGAATTAGTGCAGCCAGCCCAGCAGCCAGCAAACTCAGCTCCTCACTGGTTGATCTTGCCTGGACCCTGGTCCATTCCAGTTTCCGATGGCTCATTATCAAAACAATTTCTCCAACTGTTGCTTTGATGTTCTACCAAACTCTCTGCATCTGGGGTAGGTAGGTTGGTATGTTTGAAGGAGTCCTTCCTCATTTTTATGATTTTGCCATTCCCCTGACATGACCGTTCCTGTTAAAAAGTGGGCCACTCCCTGAACAGCCTATAATATTTGCTTCTGCAAATGCCATATAAAATTATACAGTCTGGAGAATGAAACAAGAACTTTATTCTGTGTTTTTTTCTTAGAGCGCAATCCTAACCTGGAGTTAGGCTGGCATAGTTATGCCAGAAATGTTTGGCCGGCATAAGGGACACACTTATCGGTGTCCGCTTAACGGTGGACACCGTTAAGAAGACACTCTTAACGGTGTCCCTTCTGCTGGCCAAACTTTGCTGACCTAACTATGCCAGGCTAATTCCAGGTTAGGATTGCGCCTTTAGATAAGTTCTGAGGTGTTCTTTTACAGACTGTTCTCAAGCTTCAAGAACAGTTTTTGGTGTAAAGCACAGATGCAGTACTACACAATCTCAGCTCCCAGAACAGAACTTGCCGACTTTATAATAGTTACAAAAAGACTGTAAACCTGCAGTGATGTGTGCTTGAACAAGCGAATGGTTCTTTGGACTCTGTGGTTTTATTCACTCCATAAAGATAAATATGTACCAAGCACCACAGATAACTGATCACAAGGCTACCTAAAGGATCATACACACTGATATAACAGTCAATCCTCTTTATATGCGACCTTGCTATCTGGAATTGCTACTTTCCTTGTTATCTGCACCTCTGTCCTGATTATCCACTCTCCTTGTTATCCAGAGACCTTCCAAAGGCTGCAGGGACCTTCAGAATGGCACTTGAGACCAGCATTGGCCCCTTTAAAATGGCCGGCAGAAGCATCTGCTGGCCATGTTTAAGGGGTCCATGCTGGTGGCAGGTGCTGTTCTGAAGGTCCCTGCAGCCTTTGGAAGGTCTCTGCAGCATTCCAAGGTCTTCCTGCTGCACTCTGCTGGCTTCCTGAGGTTCTCTGCTGCGTTCTTCTGATGGCAGATAAGGTACCCCTTGCACCTAACCCCATTGATCCCATAGGATCAATGATTCGTTATCTGCAAATTCATTATCCACAAGGATTTCCAGGAACCTAACCCCAGTGGATAATGAGGATTGACTGTATTCACGTAGAATTGTTAATGTATTGGACTGGCTTTTATTTCAGCTCTCTATACTGGGTTGCACATGTCTCTTCCTTAGCAGATAGGTATTCCTTCTTCCCACCCTGGTTGTTCCTTGCCTTCTCAGAGGGGCCTCTCTGCTCTCAGGGTCTGCAGCATCCTTATATCCTCATTCTAGGGCTCCAGTGAGGTGATGTTCCTCAGCTATCATGAGTCCCCTACTCTCTGCTGTCATCAGTCAATGAAGGCAAACAGTTAAAAAGGGACAGGGAGACAGCATCCTGACAGCCAAGCCGGCAGGTGCCAACATGAAGCAAAGGGCATGGGGTGTGTATGGGTGTGGCTGGCTGGCTGGGCTACTGCAGTAGGTGTCCTGAGACACATGCCAGCCCAGTGACAGATCAATGCAATGCTCCCTCTGCTAGGTCCATGAGCTACAGCTTCCCAGCCAGGTGTGCCTGTCTGCAGGGATGCAATATGTTAAATGTCAGATGAGATGTTCTTTGCTCATTTCCTGCTAAGGCTGGGTGGTTAGTAGGCTGCTTTATGGAGTAGCCAATGTGGGTTCTAAACCCACCTTATTTATTTATTTATTTATTTATTTATTTAAGAAATTTCTACCCCGCCTTTCCTCTGCCAAGGCAGATGTCCAAGGCGGCTTACAATATTAAAAAGGATAAAAATAAAGTATAACAGTTAACATTAAAAACAGTTAAAAACAGTATTAAACAATAAACAATCAAGTATTAAACAATAAACCTTCCTCTTCTCTTTTGTCTCTGTCCAGCTGTGCAGAAGGTGAGTGCCCTGCTGGGGAGAGCCAGTCCCTTGGCTGGGTTCAAATCCATCTCACTTAGCTCCCAGCCTGCTGTGCCTGAGTGCTGTTGAGGCTCCCGTTCTGACTCATCCCAGTCCCTGGCAAAAAGTCCCCTTCCAGCTGGCAGATGCACCCAATGGGTCTCAAACTCTTTCCATGGACAGGCCTGTGTGTGTGTGTTTCACACGGGTGCCCTCTTCCAAGGAAGTGATGTTTCTATCTGGGCCTTGCTTGAAAAAGCATTCCTTGGATATTTATATGAGAGGTGTGAGGCGACTTGATCCGTGAATTCAGGGGTCCCTAGCAGTTCTTTGCTTTTACCCCTTTAATGCTACCATTGTGATCCCTGTGGGGCGTAGGATGCTGTAGCATCCTTGCATCGTGTTGTGTGTGTGTGCTTCTGTGTGGTATTCTTCTGGCATCTCTCCATGACTGAGGGGGCAATCCTAATCTGGAGTTAGGCTGGCACAGCTAGGCCAGCAAAAGGGACACCGTAAAGTATGTTTGGATCACTCTCAGAGTCAGGGAGGATGGCACACATCTGTGTGCTGGCCTCTCTGACTCCGAGAGTGGTCCAAACATACGCTACGGTGGCCTTTGTGCTGGCCAGCTGAACTGTGCCGGCCTAACTCCAGATTAGGATTGTACCCTGAGATGGAGCCTGTGACTATGTATTTCATTCCTGATGGCTGGAAGGAGGGTATCCCCCTATTATTGGTTGCTCATTGGCCATGTACCTGTCCCCATAACCTGCTTAGTTTACCCTGTTGGCAGTTCTCTAGCGGCCAGTGTTGGGCCTGGTTGGATGTGGTGATGGGCTCCTTGGACATCACACTAATGACAGTTGTCATAGCAATGACACATGAAGGTCACACTGATGATATCAGGATACCAGTCTATGGATAATGGGCTGTGTCGGTGTTTCCATGAATGCTGTGGTTGGTACTGGGAGGGATGTACCAACACTGGTTTGCCACGACAGGCTTGGCTAACAGGCCCTTGCTGTGCAGGTGTCAGTGCGCCGTCAGTGTGACATTGCCAAGATGGCCATAGGACATTGTGCAAGCATCCATGCGCCATTGAACACAGTGTCTGAATAGGATTGTGTCTCTAGCTGCTATGCTACTCCAGTTCTCTCAAGGGAACTATGCACACGCTTATATGTCTACCTAAAAAAAGAATATTGTACAGGAGGGGCTTATGTTGCAAAATATTCTATAGACAATTTTCAGATTCTTTTTAAGAAGCCTTTGGTCCCATGTTAAAAAAAATACAACCTGTCATGAAGCCAAAATTTATTTATTTGAAGATTTTATACCCTGCCTTTCCCATTCCAAAGCAAATGCCTTCGGGCATAAAGGCGGGGTAAAAATCTTTTAAATAAATATAAATAAATAAATGCCCAAGGTGGCTTACATGGGCAGGTTCATCTAAATCAACGTATTTCAATCTTGTTGTTTTTTTACAAATATACAGTACTCTGTGATTCACCGAATCCTCAGCCCCAGATGCAGCCTTCACAGTGTGGATCTCTTCTCTGACTGCGTGCCATCGGGCTGCAGCAGGCGGAATTGAGCTTTATCAAAAACTGGGCACAGTTCTAGCTTTCTAGTTTTTCAAAACATGCCTATTAGCCAGCAGGACGAACGCATGAGAGAAATATACTTGAATCAACAAAACTGGACTCCATTTAAAGTCCAGTTTAATTCTTTTGGTCAGTCTGTATATTAATAAAGCACCATCATCTTCATTCATAAGATTCTTTAAAGCAAGCATCCAGTTGCTCCAAATAAATGGTTTTTAGTTATATTTAATTCAAAGTTATTCCATATCGGTGGCTGTAAGGATAATATGGATCAAATTTCATTAAGGGCACAATCCTAACCTAGAGTTAGGCTGGCACTGTTAGGCAAGCAAAGTTTGGCTGGCACAAGGGCCACCGTAAAGCACGTTTGGACCACTCTCGGAGTCAGGGAGGATGGTATACATCTGTGTGCTGGCCTCTCTGACTCCGAGAGTGGTCCAAACATACTTTACAGTATCCCTTGTGCCGGCCAAACTTTGCTGGCCTAACTGTGCTGGCCTAACTCCAGGATTGCGCTTTATGATAGCATTGTAGTCAAGCCTGTTGTGCAGCTAAAATGGTAAAAGATGGAACAGCAACCTTTCTAACACTGCCAGAAGAGAATGCAGAAATACCAGCCGGTGGTAACTGTAGTCTACCCTAAGTCAAGCAAGCTGTGATGGTGAAGTTCTGTGTATTTAAACGACAAATCTGCTTTCCTTCCACTATAGAGAAAACGGGGTGATGAGAGTTCAAGCTAAACAACAAAAGTGTCATATGGCCGGTGCTCCTCTTGCAGTTCATCTGAATCACCTGAACATTCCCCACTCAGGTCTTGCTCTAGCAGCGGCGGGGCCCAATGTGAGGCATTCTTGTGGGGCCCCCAAGCCCCCCGCGGGGCCCCCACTCACCAAGAAGAGCGCTATTTGTGCCACTTGCAAAGCATGGCATCAGAGGCGGATCTGGGGGGGGGCAAATCTGTAAGTTTTGCAAGAAGCTTTACCCTGTCATGGAAATCCCTCCTCTCCCTTGCTGCTGTAGCCAGTAAGCAACGCCAAGATGTTGCTGTTCCCTGTGAGGATTGGCTAAAACAGTGCAGGAGAGGAGTGTTTTCCACTGCAAGGTAAGGCTTCTTGCAAAACTTAGAGCTTTGCCCCCCCTTAGATCCGCCTCTGCATGGCATGTGGAAGTAGTTGGTGGTGATATCATAACATCACCTCCAGCTGCTTCCAGGTGGCCCATTTTGGGCTGTTCAGAGGCAGAGGCAGGTGAAGAGACCAAGGTAAAGCTGCTCTGCTCGCCCCACTGACTTACAGTCCATAGAGATTATAGTTACAGCCACAGGCTAGTGCGGGGCCCCCTGAAGCACGGGGCCCGATGTGACGACATTGGTCACATTGGCTTAAAGCCGGCCCTGTTCCCACCAATTGTACTTCTTACAACTGTATCTTAGTCCTCATGATCTACATCAAGGGTCTCTATACCCTGGCCCAGGGGCCTCTATCTGGCCCACAGCAAGCCTTTGGTCCCCAGTGAGCCTCTGGCCCTCCTGACCTTGCTAGCACTGCTGCACCCTCCAAGCTGCGCTTTGGTTTGTGCTGAGCGTGTTCTGACAGCCAGGGAGGCCACATGCAGCTTCCCTGGCTCTCAGAATAAACCTGGAAGTGATTTTTTTTAAAGCCTCTGAAGGCCTTAGACAGCTTTCGAAGTGTCAGGGAAGCCTCCCTGGTCCTTAGAACATGCTCTGGGTGTTTCCTTTCCTGTGGTCTGCTGGTTCTGAGATATTTACTCCAGCACATTTAAGTAAGCTGTTGTGGGGCGTGGGAATGGGAATCCATTAAAGTGTGTGCTATATTTCTGTGGTGTGTGTTGGTGCTTGGAGAAATCCTAGAACTTTGAGCCCATTTGTTCTTTCATCTGAGTTCTGTCTCTGATGTATTTATTTAAATTGTATATATTTATTTTTTTTGGCCCTCGACACCATGCCAGATATTTGATGCGACCCTCCAGCAAAAAAGTTTGGAGACCCCTGATCTACATGCTTGGGGAAAACGGGGGTTTGTTCTGCTGCCATCATGTCTAGTTTGGACTGAGGTCAAGAGTGGCTTGCCCAAAGCCAGCTAGTTTGCGACCCAACAAAAACACGTGTGCTAAAGTATGTCTGGCTCCAACACGATAGTCAGTGCAGTGCACCATGCTGGATCCATGCGCAATGCCGTTGCCTTTCCTGGTGGTGAACATTCTTGTTTATAGCTGTACAAAGGAATCAAATTAGGTAATATTTATATTGTCTGGAAGCTGCGTAAAACTAAGTGAGCAATGGCATAAGGAACCCAGAGTGCCAGATAAACTTTGGAAGATAAGAAAGCACAGAGCTAGAGTGCATACATTACCATCACAATGAAATGCCATTGTTTACGAAACAAACAAGAACTAATGTGAAAGCAAATGGTAGTCTGAAAAAGTAAATAAGAAAGGCCAGGGCTTAAGTCTGAGAATGAACAATGGCCCCGGAAGAATGAAACACCACCCCCTTTGACCAGACTTCCATCCAGGAAACCCAAGTCAGAATATAGTCCTCCTGTATCCTGTCCTCTGTCGGAGGGCATTGATTCAATGCCAGCTAATCACACAGGCCATGTTTTCCTGCAGATGTTGCAGACTGCAGATGCTGAACAAGGTTACAGTAGGAAATGCTCCTTAAAAGACTCTTCTGCAGAGTCTGAAAGGAACTCAAATTCCGGGATACAGAGTAGAGTACAAATGAGCACATGGACATATGAAAATGCCTTAAAGGCTACCTTTATGGAAGGGGCAGAGGAGGATCTACAGGGAGGGCAAAGCTCTAAATGTTGCAAGAACCCTTACCCGGTCATGTAAATTCCTCCTCTCCCTTGCTGCTGTAGCCAGTAAGCAACGCCAAGATGTTGCTGTTCCCTGTGAGGATTGGCTAAAACGGTGCAGGAGAGGAGTGATTTCCACTGCAAGGTAAGGCTTCTTGCAAAACTTAGAGCTTTGCCCTCCCTTAGATCTGCCTCTGGGAAGGGGCAATCTCTCATTGGAAGAGTATCTTCTTTGCAGGAGGGTTTCGCTCACCTTTCAGGTTGGGCAGAGAAAAATTCCTGTTTGAAACCTTGGAGAGCTTCTGCCAGTCACTGTTGACAATACTGGGCTAGACGGCGTCTAGATCAGTGGTTCTCAAACTGTGTGTTGGGACCCACCAATGGTTGGCAAGCCAATTTCAGGTGGGTCGTGAAGCACCTAGAACAGCCATATTGAAAATATAGGAAGGTGAGATGCTGGAAAGGGGGGGGGCATGTGGTTGTTTAGCTTGTGTTAAGGTTGTAAATTGGCTTTGTTTCTTTCTGATTCACTTTGCTGTTGGAAAATGGCTGAGAAATAACCCAACTTTTTTGCTGCATTCTCAGGAAAGAAGCAGTCTCTGGCATCACAATGATGGCACTTCTGGCCATCACATCACTTCTAGTGGTCCCAGATAGTTTGTTACTGTAAAACGTGCTAAAAGGTTTGGGAACCACTGGTCTAGATCATTGATCCACCAGCCTGTTAAAGCCTACTGTATCTTAGGTCTCATGCAGAGTTCCTA
>JAJKFI010000007.1:6417603-6486354 GCA_029204185.1 Lerista edwardsae | reverse complement strand
CCACCCATATATAGTGGTTGGAATCAATACTGCATCTCTTTAGCCCATGTGACGACAGGAACCAATAGAAGCCTGACTGGTCCCCTATAACTGTTGCTGCAAGCCTGGTTCATCAGTCTGAGCAACATCACTCATGGCACAATCCTAACCTGGAGTTAGGCTGGCAGAGTTAGGCCAGCAAAGTTTGACCAGCACAAGGACCACCGCAAACTGCATTTCAACCACTCTGGGAGGATGGCGCACATCGGTGTACTGGCCTCTCTGATTCCAAGCATGGTCCAAACATACTTTAAGGTGTCCCTTGTGTCGGTCAAATTTTACTGGCCTAACTATGCCAGCCTAACTCCAGGTTAGGATTGCACCCTCAATAGCATACAGGCTGGCTCTGTGCACTACATAAACTGGTCTATCCTTGACTACTGCATCTTCTGGTTTTCATCTATCTATTCTTTAACTCTTCTCTTTATTAGCCACATCTTCTACTTCTTGGATTTACTAATTCTTCAATCTGGCACTAGTGCCTAGCACTAGCTTGGGTGTTAATATTCTGGCATCTACTCAGGACATTTGCAACTGGGAAGCTAAACATCTAAGTAAATCCATGAATTTGAAAGAATATGTTTTGGCATCCACCAGGTCTTGGCATCCTGGGCCTAAGTGGAACTTGGAACGCAGGGACCAAAGTGGTGCCCTCCATCTCCACGCTCTGCTCAGGGCTCTCCAGCTCTATTTTCTTTCCCCTTCATTCCCCTGCCTCTGTCATCTCTGTATGCAAATCCTCTTTCTCCCTCCTCCCAAAAGAGAATTCACAGAATGCAGACTCAGTAGCCTCAATGCTCCATTGCCTGCTTCCAAAGAGGAATCCACAACCTGGATGAAGACCATTGCTCTGGGATGAAAGTAACTGAGATTGGCAGCAGTCATATTGTTAGATTCATAGTTGGAAGGTACCCACAAGGTCATCTAATCCAACCCCCTGCCTGTAGCAGGAAATCCTCCTACAACATCTCCACCAGGTGCCGGTCGAGCTTCTGCCTGAAGGTCTCCAGTGAGGGAGAACCTATCACCTCCCTCGGCAATCTGTTCCACTCTCTAGTTCTACAGTGTCAGCCCAGCTGGGCATATATAAAATGCCAACACAGCTGTGGTGGCACTCCGCTGGGTTTCTGAGCTTGTGCAGTCACAGGCAGGGAAGTCGCAGAAAAGGTGATGGGTCGGCGTTTGCCGCTCAGATGCTCACTTGGAGACAACTGCTAGAAAGTCCAGGAGGACAGATGTGGCAAGTTGCATGGCTTCTCCATACCCATCTTGCATTCTCCCGATGTCCCCAGATAACCTCTTCCTTTCTATGCCATTCCATGAGCCTGACACTCCAAGCAGGCTGTTGCTAATTTGAGAACATACCTGATTTAGTGATGGAAATTGGGTAATGAATTAGCACACGGAGGTTACTACTATCCATTCTGCAGAAAATGCCTGTATTAATTTTCACTAAGAAAGCTTCATTTACTACATAATAGACTGTAGTTAGGGGTGAAACAGCTCTCTGAACATCTGGCACAGTCGCTCGCTTTTGGAAGAGGCATTCGTTTCATCAGCTGTCGTAAGTCATACTTGTCTATCTGGTCGGTGGCCAGAAGATTTTTGGAAGACTGATTCAGTCTGTTTGTTCCTTAATATTTAGGGTGAACACAGTAAAAGCCCTTGTACAAAGTAATTAGCTTTCAGTGTTACAAGGTGAAGTGACACATACAGATTTAAAGGAAACACTTTAGCCATCATACTGGAACAAACTAGGGCCTCCCCCTTCCCAAAGTAATAGATTGTTTACAAAACACTGTAATCTCCGTGAAAATAAAGTCTATGTAAGACCAGCTAGGGCCATAATGACTGTAGAGGTGCAGGAAATTCTTCTTTAGGTTCACCTATCACACACACAGTATGAGCCAGCCAAAGTTGAGCACATTTAAGGCTCATTGATTTCCATGGGAAATTAAGTAAACACCCTTCAACTGAAGTCACAGGGACCGAATAGTGCCGAATGCTTGCCAAACTATACGCACAATCTGTCAGTTGACTCACAAGTTATAGTGGAGTTCCCGTCCTTCTCTATGGCTCCCTTTTCCCACCCCTCAACAACCCACAGCCCTATCTGCTTTTAGGGCTTGTGTGAATTCAACTGTTCTAAGGTGGAAAAGTACAGTAATCGACACCAACAGCGCAATTCTGAGGTATGTTTGGGCTGGCACAAGACTCCTGTAAAGTGCCATAAAGTGCATTCATGACAACTCAAGAGTTGAGAGAACGGCGCATGCCCTCCCTGTGACACATTCCAAACCAGGTAAGACCAGCTGTGAGAGGCGGGTGCAGCAGGTTGAGGAGGGCAGAACAGGGTGGGGGAAGGTGGGGGGAAGGTGGGCCTGTGGGCAGACCGGCCCAGGGAGTGGGTGGGATGAGCCTCCAGTAATTAGGGCCTAATCCTAACCTGGAGTTAGGCCAGCACAGTTAGGCCAGCAAAGTTTGGCTGACACAAGGGGCCCGATAAAGCGTGTTTGGACCACTCTCGGAGTCAGGGAGGATGGCTCACGTCTGTGTGCTGGCCTCTCTGACTCCAAGAGTGGTCCAAACATACTTAACGGTGTCCCTTGTGACGGCCAAACTTTGCTGGCCAAACTATGCCAGCCTAACTCCAGGTTAGGACTTCACCCTTAGTCTGGATCCTAACCCCGTCCGCAGCTCAGTCTGTCTCACAAGGGCCACTTGGATGTGCGCTAGAGATTTCACTGGTGCAAATCCAAGTAGCCCTATTGGGATTGCTGTGCTCCAATTCATGGTAAAGATAATAAATTCCCCTTACTCTGAGATGCATTGCATGCAACCCCAACCCCGTGCTGGATATGGGGCAGGCCAGGTGACCTCTCTATCCCAGTGCATGTTGAAATTAGGCTGTAACTTGTGCAAGCTCCTTGTTGGAGACAGCTTCTTTGATCCAGCTACAAAGTAGGAAGGCCGCTAGCCTAATCCCGCTGCCCCAAGGCAGATTTATAGCAGACATTGCCCCTATAGCAGACCCTGCCCCTTATAGCAAACGGGCACAAACCAGCTCACATATACTCACCTATTACTGTAGTCGAGAGGTTTTGGTTCCCCACTGCTATCAAGTCAGCTGCTCACTGTTATTTTGATTCCTGAGGCAGAAAATCCAATCAACCCCCATCAGAAATGAAAATATAGGGAGAAAGTGCTTACGCATTTAAAAAAGATTTGTAGCCTACATTTTCAACAGTACTAAAGGCAGCTTACAAAAACAGGCATAACAGATTAATATTAAATAAATAAAAACTACAGTAAATACATATACACTAACAAATCCAATAAACAAAAAATACACAGTCCATCATTAAAAAAAAATTCTCAGTATAAAATTCAATACCAGCAGCCACATAAAAACTCCAAAAAAATAAGCAGCAGCATAAAAGCTGCTCACGTCCAAGCATTCAATAAAACCACAATACAATAAATGGTGGTGTGATTCTGGAGTTGGACTTAGACCTGAAAAATCCAGGTTCAAATCCCTGCTCAGCCATGAAGCTTCCTGGGCGATCTTGACCAGTCACTATCTCTCAGCTTAACCTACCTCACAGCATTGTTGTGAGGCAAAAGGAGGAAAGGAACTATATACAGCACCCTGGGCTCCTTGGAGGAAGGGCAATGTTCTTTACAAGCTGAAAATAAATGCAACCACTTACTTAACTCTAAGTGACCCAGAGCACAATCCAAAGCTGAAGCTGGGGGACATAAGTCACTTGTGCCAGCCCAGGAGTGTTGCAAACACACTGTAAAGCACATTTGGACCAGTTGACTCTGGAACCAGGGAAGCCAGCTGACTCTTGAGAGTGAGGCAAATGCACTTTATGGTGCATTTGCAACATTCCTGGGTTGGCGCAAGTGACTTGTGTCAGCCTAACTCCAGGTTAGGATTGCACCCCCAACCACCTACAAAGCCTTCCAAAATAAAAGTCTTTAAACCTGCCAGAATATCTCTAAAGGGAGCAGTTCTAAAATCAATCCAAAGGAGTCCAGGTAATCCAGGTAAAATGGCAGAAAGGCTACAGGCCATGATGCAATCCCTTACTTTAGAACTAGGCTATCTCTGAACGCCAGATGCAGGGGAGTGGCAACAGTATGCAGTTGTCTTGTCTTGGATGCTCCCTGAGGCATCTGGTAGGCCACTGTGAGATACAGAAAGCTGGACTAGATGGGCCTTTGGCCTGATCCAGTGAGGCTCTTCTTATGTTCTTAAGGCCCAGATTAAGTTGCAAGTTGTTATAGCCAGGGGCGGAGGGAGGGTGTAGCCAGGGGTGTGGAACGCATGGGCGCCAGCAGCGGGGGGGGGGACGCCAGCCGCGCGGGGGCGGCAAAGTGGAAAGGAAACCCCCCCACAGGGAGAAGAGAAACCCCCGTGTTTTCCCCCCCCCCCCCGCCCTCCCTGGTGCCCATTATGCTCCAAAATGGAGCTCTTCCAGATGCAGGGAGGCGTGGCGTGGCGGCGCACAGGGGCGGGGTGACGTGCCGGGGGCGCGGTTTCGTCACCCTGCCATGGGCATGATCCACGGCCCCGATCCTCTCTGTACACCATCCCCACAGACAGGATAGCAAATTCTGTTTTATTTACCTCATATTTACCTCAGAATGCCAAATACAAGGGAGTGGCAACAGGATGCAGGCATTTTATGTGTTCCCTGAGGCATCTGGTGGGCCACTGTGAGATACAGCAAGCTGGACTAGATGGGCCTTTGGCCTGATCCAGTGGGGCTCTTCTTCTGTTCTTATATATTCGCACTGTGACAGAGGATCTGTAAGTAAACAGCAGTAGTAAAAATAACCCTTAACATTTATATACTGCTTTCGGAATGAGCAAAGCCATTCATATGCAGTATCTTGGGGTTGTCTTTACAACTACTTTGTTCTGTAAGTATTGTCCTCCTGTTGCAGCTGGGGAGTGAAGGCTGAGAGGGAAATTCTGTTGGTGAATGGTTTGGTAGAGGTGCATGGAACTTGTAGTTGTGGAGGTACTGCAGCTTCTTTACTTCCTCCATTAACATAATATATACATCCTGGAAAGCTTGTGGAGAGGGGAAGGCCCTTAATAACATTTCCTGGAATGCAGAAGATCTTGTCCAGTCAATGAACAGTCCCTGGAATGATTACATTCCAGCCGGTTGCCTACTTAGCCTGAACAAGTGGGACTGCCCTGGCCTTAAATGGTAGATTCTGTTTACGGTGCTATGAGAGGAGGAGGAGGAGGAGGACACACTGATTCAATACAACAATTTCAGGAAGCTCTGATCTAACAGGAAAGAAATTACAAAGATGGGAAGAAGGATGCAGCAATGTCAAGCTCATTCCTTCTGCTTCACCCGCCTCCTTAATGGTAAGTTATTATAGCTCCCTCCTTGCAAACACGATAGCAAATTATGTTTTATTTACCTCATATTTACCTCAGAATGTCAGATACAAGAGTGTGGCCAGAGGATGCAGGTATCTCATTGTCTTGTGTGCTCCCTGAGGCACCTGGTGGGCCGCTGTGAGATACAGGAAGCTGGACTAGATGGGCCTTGGCCTGATCCAGCACTGCTCTTCTTATGTTCTTATGTTCATAGTTGCATTGCCACCTCAGAAAAGCCTTACTTCATGCCACTATCCCTATAACTTCCTTCAGTTGCAGAAGACCATAAAGTGTGGGCTGGAATATATATCTGCATACATATATGTTATATATAAATAACATACAATTAGCTGCTTCTTAATGATGCACAAAGTCTGCCATATTAGGCACCTGACTAGGGTTGGTCTTTCAACACCTTGTCCTAGATCCCAATTCATCATTTCAGGACCACCTGTATTTTTAAGGAGGTATGGGGGAGGAATTAAAAGAGGCAAAGTGAGAGAAATCTGGTCCTCGTGCATTCTGTACGTAAACATTTTCCCAGTCTGAGTACTCTAAAATTCCATTTAATTCCAAACTTTGATCAGCAGAAGAAGCAAGAGTATGTAATGTTTGTTTGATCAAGTATTACTTATGACCAACACAACAGAAGAATATTGGTCAGTGACACCTAGTGGCAATGGCTGGGGATTATTATGAGGTTAACAAATAGATTTGGAAGGTGCAGGAAAATGCAGATACTTGTATTCAAAATGAGATCACATTGATTTCCTCCCCACTCCCCACATATCCCTCTTCTGTCTCTGGTATAAATTTTTCCCTATACTAACTATTCTACTTGTTTCTATTGGGTGCATGCAACAGAGACCATGCAATTATTATTATTATTATACAGAAATTTCATATACAGATTTTTTTTTTGCAATTTCACTCAATTCTTTATCATATGCTCAGAGTTGAGCACATGGCCTGTGAGGAGGCTTATGCTAAGAGATAGTAACTAGGCACCCTGTCGTTTTTCATGGTTAGCCTCAGATTTCCCTCAGTTCTACTCCAACAGACTATCCCCTATACCAGTGTTATTCAAACTGTGGGTTGGGACCCACCTGGTGGATTGTAACCTGGTTTCAGGTGGGTTGCGGAAAGCTGGGAACAGCCATCTTGGAAACTGCAGACCTTACTCTTGTTATATTCCTTTTGCAACTGTTAACAGTTTGAATTTTCAAGTGAGGTTTTTTTTAAAAAATTGTTTTTAGTTCAGTGCCTTTACATCATATTTTGCCCTAATCTTGCTTTCTGTCAGGGATGTTTCCTGGTTGTACAATTGCTGCAGACCAAGAATGCCAATTTATATTTCAGGAATGTCATTTTATTATGTTACAATGACAGCACTTCCTCCTTGATGATGTCACTTCCTGCCACAACATCACTTCCAGGTTAACGACATCACTTCCGGTGAGTCCTGACATGAGTGCCATTCTAAGAAGCGGGTTCCATACTAAAAAGTTTGAATACCACTGCCCTATACCACTCTAGCAGTCCTACAAAAGCAATTCCAATGGAATATACAGTACGTACGGTCAAAAATACCCCAGTTCCCCAAGCTGTGGGTAGTGCTTCCTGGGTTAGAGATAAATGAAGACTTATGGCATTCTTGTAATATTTAAGTTGTTTGTATGTACAAGTAGAGCATGAGTAGAGGAAACCAGTATGCACCTCTACCAAATTAATTCTTATCAGGTCCCTCGAGACAGGATCTACACCCTAATGTGCCTTCAGACAACTTTCAGCTTATACTCTGTCTTAAATTCTCTTAATAGTGGCAAAACTATTTATTTGCCTGCGTATGTGCACACATCAGCTTCTTCTCTTATTTGAGGGGGCACTGTAATTCACAGGTTCATATGCCCTATAACCAGCCCAGGGCCCATATGAGTCATGAACATTCAGCAGGGTGTGTCCTAAGCACTTCCAATTCAAGGCAACAAGGCACACATCCTCCGCTACCAGCCTGGGGCCACAGTTAAGAGTAACAGCCTCTAAGAGTGATGAACAGATTCGTAACTTAAATCCACAGGCTAAACTAGCCCCAACTACAGGGACTTATCGCAAAGCTCTAAAGCTTAACTTAAACTGATAGAGTGCCCAAGCAGCAACACTGAATTTAGTCCGGTTCCAAGTGTGTGTGTGTACGTATGTTCCGCATAGGCTCCGCAACGCCTGGACCGATTGACACCAAACTTGGCACGCAGACACCTTGCAGTCTGGCGACAAACAGTGGGAGGGTCAGACCCCCCTAGGACCTCCAGAGGTGGGGGTGCGGGGGGGTGAAACATAAACATGATCGCAAACAGCCAACATCGGTGTTGAATCCATCATTTCCGGGGTCGCCAAGTCAAGCGGCGACGCCCCCGACGCCGTTGGACTCCAGGTCCAAACTCAGTCCCAAACTCCCAGTTAGGAGGCAGAGTCGAAACCGGTGTCCTCTCTCTCCCGCCCAGCCGGAGCCGCGGCCTCATTCCTGAGCCTGCG
This sequence comes from Lerista edwardsae, assembly GCA_029204185.1. Taxonomy (NCBI): domain Eukaryota; kingdom Metazoa; phylum Chordata; class Lepidosauria; order Squamata; family Scincidae; genus Lerista; species Lerista edwardsae. The sequence continues at coordinate 6,478,373 of JAJKFI010000007.1, read as the reverse complement.
TGTCTCTTCAGCTGCATCCTCCTTAAAGGGACAGGCGCCCTCTCCTGCAGTCTTTCTTGCTCTTCCCTTTCCCCCACCCCTCCTGCACAAGGTAGCGGGGAGAAGGAAGGGAGGGAGGGAGGGACAGAGGGGCACATGGTTACCCCTGGTGAACTCTGATGGCTGCTTTTCCATCTGCGTGCCAAAGGGAGAGGGTTTTCCCTTCCAAAGCCGCTGCTGCTGGTTCAGACGTTCAAGAGGAGGGCGCGGGGGTGGGGAGGAGGAACATCTTCCTGGTGAGAGGAATGCTGCGGTCACATCGCAGATCATAAAACCATTCCATGCCTATTTTTGTTTCTTGCAAAAAACCAAACCAGGGATTATTCTTGCTTTTAAACACCAGGATCTGCACATTGTATGCCACCCAGTGGAATGTTCAACCCTTTCCTCTATAGTCACGTGTCTCCTCTTGTCAACTCTGCAGCGCAATCCTATCAGTCAGACCCATGGTGCCCATTCAGATTGATCCAATGAACGCGTCCATAAGAGCGCAGCTGTAGCTTTGGACTTGTCTCGGGGCAAGGACCATGCTTGCCTACGTTTGCTCCATGAACGCCTATCGCTTTGTAAGAAAAAAAAATTTCCCCCGTGTGCCAGGAACTCGGTGCTTCCTACATTAGCTCCCTCGAAGGCTAATCTTTAAATATATGGGGTGGGCGAAGTATTTTGACGATTCTCAGTATTCAAGGGAAATTTCAAAAAAATGCTTCCTGCACACACTTACTTGGAAGTAAAGCTGTCTGACTTCAGTGGGGCTTTACTCCTCTATAAATGTGGATAAGCTCGGAGCCTGGAAACGGGAGCCCATACGGGTCTTCAACCTAGGAGCCAGTCTCCCCAGCCTATGCATTACTCTGAGTTTCCCACGTGGCTGCCCAGGAACGTTCCACTGGCCAGACCCCGCCTGTTCATCTGCATATGTCTAATTTGCATGCCTCCTCTCTCGGAAGCCTATATAACTGGGGGGCAGGTGCATGCTAATCTCCCAAAACAGAGCGGGACCTCCTTGCTGGACTCATGCAAATTGGAAGCATTGCATGATGGTCCCTGCTCACATGTGGCAATTCCTTCTTGCTTTTTTTTCACATTGCTGAAAATGGAGATACAGGGATTTCAAGCTGTACTCCGCAAAGGGAAAGAGCCAACTACAAAAAGCTAAGGCTGAGCTCACCATAACCTGAAAGGAATCCAATCCATGAAGTTTATATAGCTGGCTTTCAGGCTACTTTAAAGGCGTAATGAATGGGTGAGGGAAGGTCCATGCAGTTCTGGGGGCGAGCCAGCAAGCTGGGGGCGCAGCTGTGGGGGGGGGCTGAGGCCAAATTGGCGCCCCTATGGAAATGGTGCCCATGGCTCTAGCCACGCCACACACCCCCTAGATACGCCTCTGGGTCTCCTTGGATCTGCGCCTCCTAGGAGGCGCAGCTTCAAGTAGTGCACAGGGGAGGCTGTAGCACATAGAGGAGGCTGAAGCCTCCCCATTTGCTCTTAGTCAGACTGGGCAATCTTAACATGAAGGCAACCCTCTCAGCAGAGGGAGTACATAGCCTTTGCCTTTGAAAAGGCCCTGAATGTCACCTCGAATTCCATGAAATAAAATATGGATATATATTCCATAACACAGCATTTGCAATTTCACCTGGCATTTCCAATTTAAATCTATTATCAGAATTCTATTTTTTTTTAATGGGAGCTAAAATTTCCCAGGTTCCAAGGTCTTTGCTCTGTGTCAGATACTGTGCTTGCAGAAAACTCCAGAATACACACCAGGCAATAATTATATCAATCAATTAAAAATATAAATTATCCACTTGTACATTATCCACTTATTGCTTGAACATGTATGGACTTAACTGTTTTCACTATAATAGGTCCTTAAAAATCTTAATGCACAGCAACAGTTTTTTTTTAACATTTCCTCAGAGCATGCCTCAAGCTACTGATTTTCCTTCAAGTTATTTAAAGTTGTTCACTTGTTCTTTACTGTTACACTTTTTTACATTGGGAGAGGTAGAAAAATGGCCTCAGGTTCACTGTTAATCCCAAGTCAATTTTTGTCTTCTTCTCAGGCCTTGGCACAGCTATCTAATTCACCGGTTGCAAAGACTGCAATAAAAAATGTTCCAAGGCAAACACAAACCTACTTTCATTCACTTTTTATTAAACTAAAACATTTCCATTGATCGGAGACTGCTGCACCAATTTTCTCCTAGTCAAGCTCAATTGGGTGCTTAATCGACCTGAAGATTTTTTTTACCCTTCCATAAAGAGTCACAATATTAGCAGAGTTGTGAGTATTAATTAAAATTTCCACAGCACTCTGGTGGTTGGATCAAATGAGATTAGAAGAAGATACATACCAACAAATATAAGTAAAACTGTTAATTCCATCAGAATATAAAACCAATGGGCTGACAGTAGCAGATGTGAATTTTGGTCCAATCCTGAAAGGGACTTATGCTGCCAGAACTAGAGTTTGGGTGATGTAAAGTCCATTATGGCTATTGCAAAACACAACATGCTGTTCAGCGTGTCCCGGCTGTCACCACAAGAGTAGGAAAACAGATTTGGTGCATGCCGTAACAAAGGTATCTGCTACCCAAGGTTAAGGAATATTTTGCAGCCCCCTCCCTCTTCACAATGAAATCAAATTTGATTAAGTAAATAAATAAAGTGTTTTCTGGTTAATTGGCCATAGCATTTGATATAGACATTCCAACGCAATTTATTTCATTTCATTCTGCACTAATGGTGTGGTGTTTCTCTTCTATTTAGCAGGGGGAGACTAATTGTCCATCTTTACCCCAGGGCAGTGTCTTTTCCAGCGGCTGTTGCTGGTGTTCTGCATTTTTTTAGATTGTGAGCCCTTTTGGGACAGGGAGCCATTTAACTTTATTATTATTATTGGCCTGTAAACCGCTTTGTGAACTTTGTGTTGAAAAGCGGTATATAAGTACTGTTGATTGGTTAAGGGCACAAATATAAACTGAGTTAGGCCGGCATAAGCTAAACCAGCAAAGTTTGGCCGGCACAAGGGCCACCGTAAAGTATGAGATGTTTGGACCACTCTCAGAGTCAAAGAGGCCAGCACACAGACATGGGCCATCCTCCCTGACTCCGAGAGCGGTCCAAACATGCTTTAGGATGGTCCTTGTGCTGGCCAAACTTTCCTGGCTTAACTTATGCCAGCCTAACTCCAGTTTAGGTTTATGCTCTAAATTACCTTTCCAACAATATATAACATGGTGGTATTGTAGTACTTGCCAACATTTTCATAATTTGGTCACTAGTATCAAGCAGCTTGTTGCTGCTCTTAAGCTTGTTGTCTGGTGCAATTACCCTCCCCACCCCACCCCTTTAGCTATGCCAGTGCATTATATCTGTAAATCTGTCCAGGCAGACAGGGGTAGGAGAGCAATGGGCAGGAAGAAGGGCAAATCAAGGCCAGGAAGGGGTTGGAATCAGCAGCAATGGTGCCACCAATATCCAATCCCCCTTCCCAGCCTCAATCTCACTTCAGACTTGTGCTAGCTATATAGCTGATGCTGGTCCAAACAGACCTAGCGGCAGCGGTGTTATGCTGCCGGAATGCTGGGCGGGACATCCGGGTGATCGACAGCCCGCCTGTCATGTTCCGCAGTGTTATGCCGTTTGCGTAACGTACGAAAGCGGCGTAATTGGTTACACAAACGGTGTAACGCTCCGGAACGCGACGGGTGGGCTGTCGATCACCCAGATGTCCCGCCCAGTGTTCCGGCAGCATAACACTGCTGCCTAGCGGGGTGATGCTTACCCAGGGGCATGGAAACAAATGCTTACCCCAAAGAGGCATTTTCAGCCTGAAACTCCCCTGCGGGATGCAGCACACACCTTGTTAGCATTGCTGGGAACCATTAACTTTTAGAGTCTTGTTCATGATTAAATGGATTAGAGCCCAAATGCATAGAAATAAAGGGCTTAAAGCCCTGCCAGCTTTTGGCACCCGGAAGTTCTTATGAAATGCTACATTGCCCAAAGTAACATAAGAGAATTGAGAACTTTAGGAACTTTAGTTTCCAATAGACTCTGCTTTTGAAATCAGAAAGGCACTTATCTTTTTCAGCTTCATCTTGGCAAAGTAGTCATTGAAGGTTGCTAACAAAAGACCATCTTGGGTCTGATTTTATGCTGCAATAAAAAATTGCTTTTGTTTGTTGGAGATTGTCAGCCCAAGTCCCATTTTGTTCAGTTGGACTTACTTCCGGGAAACTATACATAGGATTGCAGCCTGTGTTCTATTGTTGAGACTTCACTTGCATTATTTTCCCTGAAAATCAATGAAGTTCATTGTAAGAGGAAGTTGTGCAATGGACCACTTTGGAAAGACATAAATGTTCATAAAATGTCAAAAAACAAATTAATCAATCTTGATCCAAAAATACGACTTGCAATCACGAGGTTAAATAAATTTCAAAGAGGTAAGTAAGCATTGCACATCAATGTGACCCTAGTACTGTAAGCAGATCACCCATGGAAAACATCTTGTGAATGGCTCATCATACTAGCCAAATGGAACAGGGTACCAGGAACCAGAACAGAGTAGTTTGCTGCTCCTGTATATGTTCACTGAACTAGAAGTGAAGACACTGTATGTTGCTCTAGATTTTTTTGTCTCTGTGGTTGCTCAATCCCTATTACCCTTACTATTCCCAGCCTTTGTCCATTCTGCCTGGCATAAAAGGGAATCATAAAAAGAGAATCAATAAGTTATTTATTTATTGTTATTATTATTTGTACTACACTGCATCAAGTGCTTCTGATATGTGCTGATTTGATATTTGAGGAAAGCAAAATTCCATATTTCACAATGACATTAAAAATGATGCCATGTATTAACATTATCGACTTTTTCAGACTTAGCTGCTATGTCTTTAACAAAAGCATGATAGGTAGAAATTCAGCAGGTTAATCTCTCCAGACTCAAAAACTGCACCTGTTGGGTGTCTATCTGTCCTGCTATTGTCCTGCAATAATGAGATGATAGGAGCCCTGACAGAAATAAGTTTTCAACTCAAGGAAAAAGAAAAGACAGCATCAGACCTGGAACTGGACACAATCTTTCTGAATGCTGTGTTGCCTCAGAGCTGTTAAAGAAGCAAAACATCCAAGTAGGGAGGTAGGTGCTGAATGTGATATATTGATTTAAGTATTGCACCAAATCTTTGGCTATCGTAATTCCTGCAACCAATATAGTAAGCACAGTAGAAATCCCCAGCGGACTGTGTTCCATAGGACAAAACTATGTCTCCCATTATGGAACCACAAACATGCAATCCACGATAGCTGCCACACTTTCATCTTGTAGTAGGGCCATCTACCAATCCCCACACAACAGAGAGGAAAGATAACATCACTGAGATGGGGACAACTTTTGTCGGTCAGGATCAGTAGCGCCAACTTGGTGTGGCACGGAGGCCAGTGGCCCTCCCAATATTTTGTGGCTGTGGCTGTGCCACCCCCAAAACTTGCCCTCCCACGCCTCCCCTACAAAGAGCAGAGCCAACCATGAGCATGCAGCGGGGCGGGGGAAGAAGCAGGGGAAACCACACACTTCTCTGGCTCCCAGAGCTGGGAAGATGTGCCTGTTCCCCCTGCTGCTGCTCAGGCAGTTGGGCAGACCAAAGGAATTCTTCCCACTTTGAACCCCGCCCTCTCTAGTTGGAAGGGGGCAGGAGGGCGGGGTTCAAAGTGGGAAGAATTCATGAGCTCATTTGCATTTCCTTGCAACCATGATGCATTGTTCTAAAAACATGATTTCTTTGTAATTTCTCCCTTTTTTGAAAAATCTCTAAAATCTCTAAAATCTTCTAAAATCTAAAATCACCTTCTAAAATCTCTCAGAGTGCAAAAACATGTAATAGACTATTGGGAAAACTAGACCTATACCGGTAGGTCATGCGAGTCACTGTAAGTAGGAAAGCAGACACTGATGGTCTGCCCAACTGCCTGAGCAGCTACAGGGGGAACAAGCACGCCTTCCCTGTTCTGGGAGCTGGCAAAGTGTGTGGCCACACCCTCCAATGTCATGATGTTGGGTGTGTCAAGGGGTGTGGCTACAGCCCCCCCAATGTTGAATGCAAGTCGGCACCCCTGGTCAGGATTGTGTGGGCTCTGGCATTAAATCTGACAAAAACCCAAGGTGTAAATGGTCATATTAAAAGGTGATGCACACCCTGTGAAGTGACATGTCCAAAAGCCATTGTGGTGTAGTCGGTAGTGTGATGAATTAGAAATGGGCAGGTATACGTCCAAACATCCACAACATTCGCTGGATGACTTTGGTCCAATTGACATTGCCCAGCTTAATATATTTTACCAGGTTGTTGAGAGGGTAAAAGTGGGGTATCTCATGTGCACCTCCATGAACTCCTGGAAGCAAGGACAGGCTACAGTTGTGAGTAAGAACAGTAATATGCCATGAATCAAAATAACATGCAAAAAGATAATGGAGCATACATAAGGGTAGGGCTACATGTGTTCGGAAAAGCTAAAAAAACACAGACCTTTGGCTGGGTTGAGAGGAAGCTCACATCCTTGAGAAAACAAGTTTTGCTCAGCAACAGTAATCAATAAGAAAGCATCCCTGCAAATTACCCAAGCCTGATCGATAAATCCAAATTACACTAACAAGAAGTCCATCATATTGAGATGGTAAATGCAAAAGCCTTGTTCACATGAGTGCAAGGAACTTTAAATCAATAGACACTTAAGCCTTGATGTTAACTAGCCTTCTTTGTATGGCTGTGGTTCATTTTGTAATAAGCCACACTGATGGCTTATGGGAAGCATTGCAAAGAGAATTAGTGGCATATTATGATATGTCTGCTCTGATGGCAAATATTCTTGCTATACAAACCAAGAACCTGAGCCAAGCAGTCCTACCAAAATTATGCAGCAAAATTCATGATTGCGTGTGAGCACCTATTGCCATGCTGCTGAGCGCAATCCTATACAGTGCTGGATTGGCAAGGCCTATGTCAAATCCAAGCGCAGTACAGGACAGGCTGGAACCTCCCAACGGCAAGGGCACGTACGCGCCTTCACCATTTGAAGGCTCCAGCCTCCCCAATGCACTACCTGGATCTGCACTAGCTAAACTGCTTTGTGGCCTCCGGATTGGGCTTAGGATTCTGCCTTATGGCCAGTGTTGTCACCCTACTGGTTCGCTGGGCGGAGTTCCGTCCGTTGCGGGGAGGGCTTCCGCGTTGATCGGCAGCGTGATCGCTGCCTCCGGTTGCGTTATGGCGAAAGCACGCCCGCTACAGCGGGCGGGCTTCCGCCATTACGCAATGTAATGCAGCGATCACGCTGCCGATCAACGCGGAAGCCCTCCCCGCAACGGATGGAACTCCGCCCAGCGAACCGGTAGGGTGACAACCCTGCTTATGGCCGAATCCCAAGCCTGCCCACATCCCGCCCCAACCGTCCACCTCCCTGCCAATCCTGTATCCGGACATGGACACGGAGCCTCCCTTGTGCTGGCTGGCGTCGGCTGATGTGGGGGAGGCTTGGCACGGGTGCAACAGGACCGATGCTGCAGGCAGTGCTGGTCCCGTTGCTCGAGCGCCAATGCGGGGTGCTACTGACGCGCTGCGTCAGTGCTACATGTGTCACATTGATGCTATGATATAGCGTTGACGCAATGGGTGCACTAGGATTGCGCTGCCCAATAAATAAGGCAACTGCCTCAGTATCACCACCCAAATGTCCACTTTTTAAACCAAAATGCTACAGAAAACAAACTAAGTGAAGCAACAACCACTCGTGCAGATTCTTATAAGGCAGTGGTTCCCAAAACTTTTGTTGACCTACCGGGCCATTGGCTGCAGCTCGCGACTAGGGCTACAAACCTATATATTGTATAGGGTGGTGGGTTTTTCCACAAGGATTCCAGAGCTCCCCTGACTGGTTTTGGCAGCTCCCTGGGGAGTTATGGCTCACAGTTTGGGAACCACTGGCTTAGTGTGATGATGGCTAATGTAGCAGTGCAATCCCAAATGGTGCTGTGCCGTGCTGTGTTGGCAGCAGAACCTGGCCCCACACAGGAGAGGTTCCAGGTGGCATGAGGGAGGGCAGGAGGGCATTTCTGGGTGGGGGATAGGCCAGCCATTAGGCCACATCCAAGCTCCTGTCCCCAGGCTGGGTGGCCCCAATTCGGGTTACAAATGTGCCCTTGCCCCAGGGAGACTCCTGCCTGCTCCCTACTTGCTCTGGATACGGTGCAGGCCCGCCGGCCTTACATTCCAGTGCAAGTTAGGATTGCGCCCTAAATCACTGTGAAAGAATTAGAGTGACTATAATCATCACAATTCAAGGACTAGTCCTCAGCTAAACACAAAGTCCAAGACACAACCTACATGTTTAAGGATCTGCAAATCTATCCCATACACATGCAGGCTATGGTAAATTCCACTGCTCAGGATTTGGTAATGCAGAAGCTTGCACATCAGCCAATCAAACTTAACTCAGGTGCTTCTGCTTAAGGTGGAAATGCTCCACTCCAGGACTCCATTGTTAAAGAGGCTCCCTACACAAACTCCTTACAGTCTCTTTAATGTTCTAAAAGGAATCCACACAAGTACTCCCTCCTCATAGTCAATCAATCTTAATTAATTTCAGGAGCCACAGATGGTAAAATGATACTCTCAGACAGTGCCCTGAGGAATCCCATTTCCTACTGCTTATTTAAAAAAGAGAGAAAGGAAATATACTTTCTTCACAGTTTCTTCAACTCATGCCAAGAATCTAAAATACCAAAATGTAAAAAACAGTCCTTCTGCCAACAACAGTCCACTCCTTGCATCTCCAGCACAAACAATATTTGCATGTTTTAAGAACATTAAAAGGGCTTTGCTGGGTCAGGCCAAGGGCCCATGTAGTCCAGCTTCTGTATCTCACAGTGGCCCACCAGATGCCTCAGGGAGCACTGAAGACAACAGGAGCCTGTATCCTGTTGCCACTCCTTTGCACCTGGCGTTCCAAGATAGGCTACCTCTAAAACCCAGTGGTTGTATATAATCATCATTGTTTCTAACCTGTAATGGATTTTTCCTCCAGAAATAAATCCAATCCCTTTTTAAAGGAATTATTTATTTATTTATTTGTTTGATTGATTTCTGGGAGAACACACATTTAAGACCCAAGTTGCCAGTGGTTTAAAAGATACACAGAGATAAGGAAGCCTTTGGAATATACAATATTAAACACTGGAGAGATGATGAATTAAAGTTACAATCCTAACCAACTTTCCAGCACTGACATCACTGTGCCAATGGGGCATGCGCAGTTGAGGTGCACTCCAATCTTGGAGGTGTCCTCAAGGTAAGGGAATGTTAGTTCCCTAACTTTGGAGCTGCATTGCCCTTATATTAGTGCTGGAAAGTTGGTTGGGATTGTGCTCTAAATAGGGCTAAACTTTGCTCACAGAAATAAGATTTTAAACAATCTTGACATGGCAAAAATTATCTCCAGTATCCTAGATTTTGTGATATAGAGCAGTGGTTTTCAATCCCTCTGCTTCCTTTTCCACATTGACGCATCTGCTACAGAACCATGACATACTGCAAAAGATTATGGGATATGTTCTAGTCTAGGACATGTTTGGTTCACTGGCCATGTTTATTGGATCTCACTGATGCCCCCATTGTTTAGGAGTGGGGGTAATCTAAGCAAAGTACAGATAAATAGGGAGAGAAAAGGAACAAACAATTGCAAAACTAAAACAAAAAAGCTCACCATTTTGGCACATAAATTGTCATCCAAAAAACACAAGCAGATTACAACAAAATGACCCTTCATCAACACTGCATAGAGCAATCTGGGGCTTCTTGGCTTTTAAAAGTTACTCAGAGCACAATCCTAAACTGGAGTTAGGCCAGCATAAGCTAAACCAGCAAAGTTTGGCCAGCACAAGGGCCACCATAAAGCGTGTTTGGACTACTCTCGGAGTCAGGGAGGATGGCGCATGTCTGTGTGCTGGCCTCTCTGACTCCGAGAGTGGTCCAAACCTACTTTATGGTGTCCCTTGTGCTGGCCAAACTTTGCTGGCTTAGATTACGCTGGTTTAACTCAGTTAAGAATTGTATCCACAAAGCGGTTCCACACATTTCAATGACTGAGAAAAAAGTCAACACTTTTTGATGTAAGAAAGAGCAACTGAGTGGTGCTTCTGACATACAAGGGGACTTCCTGGCAGACCTCACAGAGGAGGGGCACCTTATTCAGCTGCTGAAGCAACTCACAAAGTCCTTTGCACACTGTAAGGCAAGTGTAGAAAACAGGAAGCACAATTCACAGCACACTTCCCCTAAACTTCAACCCTCCCTTCCTTCTACCATGTAAAGTCATTCTAAGGATGCAATTATTTGCACACTTGTTTGACAGGGAGAACTAACCTGAACATTGTGTAGACTGAGTGCAAACAGTAAAAGGCAGGAAAGTGTAGCATGTCCCAGGTGTGCATTTATTATATGGGGATATGAATTTTAGTTCATTCTAAGCAGTGTCCCTCCACTAGTGGCTGTGTTTGAAACCATCCATTTCTCTATAGATTAGACCTTCCAAAAAAACATGCCCCAACCTGTATCCAGAAGTCTGATTGTACAACCAGAGGGCCCACTCTCACATTACCTCACAGCATGGACTCACTGCCATACATCACCTTTCCTCGTTGCAAAGGTAATGACAAAAGACATAGCACATACTTCACTCTCCTATGCTGGTGTCGCCCATCCAGGAAACTGAGACAATGTTGTCTTAGAGAGGTGTTAGTGTTGTGGCTCCTCCCACCTAGAGGCTGTTAGGCTGTCACGACTTTTGCCATTCGAATAAGTATCTCCAAGGCATTAGAAACATGGGAATGAAGCACATCTAGAGCTGCCATTCTCAACCTTTTTGTGGCTATGGCAGCCTTTGTAGCTCTCCAAAAGTTCCAGGGAGACAAACCACAAACAGAGGGCAAAATGTTGCCCCAGAAGTGACTTCCCAACAGGAACTGACATCACATTTGTTGTTTTCTTTTCTTTGGGGTTTTTCTGGCCATTACTTTTGGTAGAGTAAAGATATTACACTCTGGTTTGTTTCATTACATTCTGCATTAAATTTCCTTTCCAATGATATATAACATGATGGTATTATTCATACACTGAAGCTGAAGCTCAAATACTTTGGCCACCTCATGAGAAGAGAGGACTCTTTAGAAAAAACCCTCATGCTGGGAAAGATTGAAGGCAAAAGGAGAAGGGGGCAGCAGAGGATGAGATGGTTAGATAGTGTCACCGAAGCGATGAACATGAAATTGGGTGAACTCAGGAAGCTAGGCCTGGCGTGCTGTGGTCCATGGGGTCGTGAAGAGTCGGACACGACTTAGCGACTGAACAACAACAACAATTATTCATACGTACCCAGGTTGCCACAATTTTGGCCACTAGTGTCAAGGTCAGCCAGAAGGAATATGCACCTTATCCTGTGTCGCTTATACAATGGATGTTATAAGCCCTGTGCTGTATTGAGTAGAGTGAATTTGCACTGTACTGTTGAAAACAATCTTGACTCCTTTGTCCTTTTGACCAGTGGTCCCCAAACTGTGGGTTGGGACCCACCAGTGGCTCATTAGCCAATTTCAGGTGGATCGCGAAGCACCTAGAGCACCCATATTGAAAATATGGGAAGATGGGATGCTGGAAAGGAGGAAGGCTATGTGGTGGTTGTGCTTGTGTCAAGGTTATACATAGGCTTTTTTCTTTCTTTCTGATTCACTTTGCTATTGGAAAATGGCTGAGAAATAACCCAACTTATAGCTGGGTTAAGCAGGAAAGCAGCAGGCCCTGGCATCACTATGACAGCAATTCCAGCCATGACGTCACTTCCAGTAGGTCCTGGACAGATTGCCAATCTAAAAAGTGGATCCCGGTGCTAAAATGTTTGAGAACAACTGCTTTAGACTATAAGAAACCTTCCTTTGTTTTAAAAGCTTGCAAAGAATGCCTTTGACTTTATTCCATCAATAAATCCATGTCTTTGCCCACATCTGTGCAGAGCTTGAACTTGAGGGCTCCTGCCATGGGACTCCAACTCATTTCTGTGGAGGCAGAACAGCACTTTGGCTTGGGCAGGCAGGATGGGATTTTTGTTGACTCCCCACTCCACCTGCAGCCCCTTCACACACATACTGTAACCGACAGCACCATACCCTCTGCCAGCTGCAGGGACCTCTAGACCCCTCAATAAGGGCTTTGGGGCAGGCTCTGGGACTCCAGGATGGGATGCTACTTGTGGTTCTCTTGAACCCCTTCCTGGATACATTCTAGTAAATGTGCACAGTTTCAGACAACACATTCTTCCTGCATTCAAAGAAATGTTGGCATTCAAGGAAATGTTGGCAATGAGTGGCATAATTCGATGTGAGCCGCATGAGATGCCACTTGGGACTAATCGACCACGAGTGTGGGCATTTGCAAGGAAAAATGGGCATGCTGAGTGCTGTTAACAAATCCATTTTTGCCTTGCCACCAGGACCACCCAAACCACGTGACTAGGCAGATTGGCATTGCCAGGACAGCGATAAAGGCAGAAGGAATTCTCCCCCAAACTGAACATTTGGGATAACCATGCTTAGGAGAAATGAAACAGAAGTGTCCGACCTGCAGCTCTATCCCCTTCTGTGACTTGGTCTGGGGGTGCTTTAAGCATGCTTTAAAGCAGCGGTTCTCAACCTGGGGGTCGGGACCCCTTTGGGGGTCGAACAACCATTTTGCAGGGGTCGCCGGCGCCTCCCTCCAAAACGCACACGGGTGGGGGGAAACGGGTCTGCGGGGGGTGTGGGACGAAGCTTGGCCCAAGACAAAGGAAGACACTAAAAGGGAGCTGCGGAATTTCTCACCTTGGAAGCCTCACGGGGTGCGATGGGACTACTCGGGAGGAGGCGTGCCATGGGACTACTCGGGAGGAGGCACGCAGGGGCATTGCCCGGGGAGGCCTCCCGCCCACGCGCACTTTCCCGGGAGGGATGCTCATTGGGCGGCGTGGGGCCGACTCGCGAGTCAACGCACGTCCAAGGCTGCCATCCTGTGCGCACTCACGGGCCAGAGCGGGACTCCCTGGGAGCAGCGTGCAGGATGGGCAGCGGCTCTCCAGCCCTGAGAGTCTGCAGGGCGCTGCACGAGTGAGCCATCCCGCCCCGACGTCAGGCTTGTGGGTGCTTCGCCTCCCCCCCCGTCACAACAACCCTGCAAGGTAAGCGAGGCTGAGAGAGAGGGACCCGGTCAAGGGCACCCAGGAAAGCTGCCTGGCTTGAGCAGGGATTTGCGTGCTGGATCCGGTCCGCGCGCCACGCTCTCATCCCTCTCGAGATGACTTTCCGGGCGGGGGGGAGCGCCTCATGTGGCGTTAAAGGCGCAAGTTCTCACCGGGCAGGTGCAGCCACACTGAGGGAGGTCTGGCTGGAGAAAGAGGGCCTTTCGCGCAGATGGGAGGCTGCGCGAGCTAATGAAGGCCTTTGGGGAGAGTCAGAGGGCTGCTTGTGTCTGCGCGCGCTAACATGGATCTGAGTCCCAGGCTGCAATCCTATACTCACTTTCATGGGAGTAAGCTGCATTGAACACAATGAGACTTACTTCTGAGTAGACATGCATAGAATTGCGCTGTCAGTGAGTTTGATGCAACTTGCTCCCAATTATGGTTGGGGGTCCCAACAGGCTGTCATAGTAAAAAGTGGGTCCCGGTGGAAAAAAGGTTGAGAACCACTGCTTTAAAGCATTACTCGTTTACCTGCTATCTCCTCCACCAGGTTAATTTGCATCTTCTCAAATCCGTGTCAGGGTTTCACTAAATTACAGGGATGATCATGATCCCAATTTTATTATCTTAGCAAACATCTCTCTGTCCCTCAGTGGCGTTCCGGGTGGGGGCTAAATGCTAAATGAGCCCCTGTATAACGCGGTCCCTCCCCCTCGCCTCCAGAGCTATTCATGGTTCGGAGAGCTGGCTCGGAGGCTTTGCTCTACAAGCCGCGAATGGAGACGAGGGGCCGCGTTACACAGGAGCCCAGACTCCTGCAACAGCATTCCTGCCGCCCCGAAGCACTGCTGTGCCCAGTCCTGTGCATACCAAAACGGAAGCTGCTTCCGCCTGCGAGCTTCCATAAAACTACATCTCCCATGATTCAAAGCAGCTCCATCACCCATGTGACTGAAGCTGTTAGCGCAGCAGATATGGTCATGTGACAGGGAAAACATGGCTGCGGTGAGCGATGAAGAGTTTGCAGCGCTTCAGATCTTACTGAAAGTGAGTACGTTCCCATACCGGGAAACCATTGTTTGCTGTAAGATTTCTCTGCTATCCTGAATTTTGATAGTGCCCTGGAGTGAAAAGGCGGCACTGAGATCTGCTTGTTTATATCACGATGTTGTTTTCTGTGGGGCACAGTTTTATTTTGTAAAATGCGGCACTGTTTTGAATGCATTGTATGTTTTCGTTTACTGCTATCTTACGATTAGAATCACGTATGAAAGAGGTAATAACGTCTCCAAGCCTCAGCAATGAGTTAATGGAGGTATACTTTCAGATCAAACTGATGAACAATGGGACAAAACAAGAGTATTTTCTTGAGGTCCTGTGCTTTTATATGATATTCTTAATTATAGTTCTTTTTTTTTTTTAACTTGAGAACAGCTGCACTGCATTTTTAGAAGAACCCAGCTGAGCTGTTGTCTCTCAATAGGGCTATATAGAAATGATGTTGAATTGTTTCACATTAATGCTTAAAAAAATTAACTTCCTCCAACTCATTTAAATAAAAATTTCTCATTTAACTTGCATAACAATGTATCTGATGAACCTTCTCCTTGTTTGTATCCAGTATCTGGAAGGCAAAGATATTCACCTCCATCTGGAGATTCTATTTAGATCCCCGCTGCCACGATCCATATCAGCTATCCTTCATGAATTAGGGTGCAATCCTAAACTGCGCTGGAACAGGCACATCGGGGGGCCTGCGCTGTATCCAGCACAGCTTGGGAGCAGGCTGGAGCCTCCATGGGGCAAGGGCATGTTTGTGCTCCTACCCCGGGGTAGGCACCAGCCTCCCCAATGGGCTCCTCAGATCTGTCCCTGCTCTTTAGCAGGCAGAGAGCCTACAATGCTGCTATGCAGCCCACATGGCCTTGAGATGGTAGCTTATATCACCCCTCCCCCCAGGTTGGCCTGCCTGGCCCGCCCACCCCCACCCAAAAACACCAGCCCTCCTACCCTCTCCCTGCCCAGAAACTCCCCTGCACTAGCTGAACTCTGCTGGCACAGTAGCATCATTCTGCTGGCTTTGGCCGGTGCTGTGGGACTAACACTGCTGCTAGCATCAGCAGCCCTAGCGTGAGGGTGCTGGTCGGCTGCTGGTGTTGGGCCAATGCCAGCAGCTAGTGTCAGCCCAACGTCAGGCCTTGCATTGTGCACTTAGCCTAATCCAGCGTTTCTCAACCAGTGGTACTCGAGGTGGTGTCTGGATGTATGCATGGGACCCACAAACCCCTGCCACTTGGCAGTAAGACTGGCAATCACAAGCAGCAGTAGGAGACTTGGCAGGCAGAGCTCCAGCATACGCTTTTCACATGCTCAAAAAAACCCTCCATCTGCCCTGAGCCTCTTATTGGTGTTTGGCGCGTTGTGTCTGTCCTCCCAGTCCAGAAGTAACTGGCAATGACCTCATTTCCAATAGATGAACCACGCAAAATTGTATGGCAGGGGACAAATGTTGAGAAATGGTTGTTTAATCTTTTTGAAAGTTTATTTAAACTAATGGCCATCCTATTAAACCTGTCTTTTCAACACGGTAGCGTTGTGTTTTTTCTTTGCCAGGCCTCATCAAAGGATGTTGTTCGACAGCTGTGCCAGGATTGCTTTTCTAGTCCCCTGAGTGGCTCAGACAAATTGATTGAGAGCACCTCTTCCATTCTCTCAGTGGCACCAAATGAGGCAAATCAGGTAACAACCTGGCAGCATGACAGATTTCTTCGAAGTGGCTTATTGACAGATTTTGGATAGGGGGTGGTTTGTGTCGGAGTAGAAAATGGCCAGCAAGATCTGATACTCAGGATGATAAGAGCATCCAGTTTGTATGATAGGAAAATTTGGGCAGAGAGAACTCTTCTAGATCGGAGGATGGGAACTAATTGAGGAGCTGGGCTAGCAGGGCTAATTCACATAGTATTGGCACATGATGTTGCCAGTGGTGTTAGGCAAAAGTAAAAGAGGATATCATGAAAGGGGGGAAGAGAGTAGAGGGGTCTGAACGTATGCCTGAAAGTAATACAAAGGTCTTGATTTCTCTCTGGCTTCCCTTACAGCTGATCTGTTCTTTACGAAATCTTACAAGGCACATAGTATACCAGGGCTTAACATCACCAGAAGAAATTCTCCCCCTATTTCCAGAAGGATTCCACCAGAACCTTAAAAATCTCCTAACCAAGATAATCTTGGAAAACGTGTAAGTGTTCTATTTATGGTATTGAACAAAGAACAGTACATGTTCTTGATGCTCATGTAGCAGCAGTAGTCCCTGTCGGATCATACCAATGGACCATCTATATAACATGGGATAATTACAATATTATATAGCAGTGGTTCCCAAACTGGGTCATGAGCCAATTTCAGGTGGATCGCGAAGCACCTAGAGCAGCCATATTAAAAATATGAGATGCTGGAAAGAAGGAGGGCTATGTGGTTGTTTTGCTAGTGTCAAGGTTGTAAATAGGCTTTCTTCTTTCTGATTCACTTTGCTGTTGGAAAATGGCTGAGAAATAATCCAATTTATTGCTGCATTCGCAGGAAAGCAGCAGGCTCTGGCATCACAATGATGGCACAAATGGCCATTGCATCATTTCTTGTGATCCTGGACAGATCATTCTAAAAAATGAGTTCCGGTGCTAAAAGGCTTGAGAACCACTGCGATATAGCATTATGTTTCCTACAGAGGCCAACAAGTAACCTCTGGAGATCCTTGCAAACACAAAATAAATACAGTATCCATCTGCTATCATTGCTCCCTTGCTACTGGTATTCTCTGCCATGCTGGTTCACTAATAGCCATTGAAAGTCCTCTATGAATTTGCATAATGCTTTTTAAAAAAGTTATCTGGGTTAGTGGCAGTGAATTCCATAAATTATGCACTGTTGCATTTTGAGGTGGAAGTGGTGAACTGCAAAATGAAAGGAGGAGATTAGGTTTGCCTGTATGATGAAAGCTTAAACCATAGTTGGAGTTTGAAATTGTGATTAGTGCAACTATGGTTTGGTATGTGATCTGAGCTGAGTCACTGGATGCCCTTGAAAGTTTCAAAGACATAAGAATTAAGTGTAGTGGTGCTTAATTATTCAGTCTTTGAAAGGACAATTGGGAAATCTGGAATTCTTTACAAAACTCATGAAGTCACCTGCAAGAAAGTTCTTTAAAAACAAGCAGGTGTGCATAATTTCCAGGACCTTCATAAGTGGTTGATGCAGTATTGTGTTTTTTCCCCCCCCCCCTTTGTTCAGTTTATTTAAAAAATTGAAACTTTCCCAAAAATAATTCATGGTGGTTTATAAATATAATAAAAGAATATAAACAGTGCGTTCAATAAAAGCAGCATAAAAACACAAAACAAGAATTAAACATTATTATTATTATTATTATTATTATTATTATTATTATTATTATTATTATTATTATTATTATTATTATTATTAGATTAGGAACAGCCTGCCTTGAAAACTGCATGCCTGCGCATATGGAATTCAAGGCCTGCACATCTTTCTTCTCGGCGCTCTGGAGTCTGACAATAAGATCATCATTGAGTGCTCCAGAGCCACCCCTTACAGTCCCTCATGCGCCCCTCAAAAATTAGAGGGAATTAGGGCTTGATTGATTCACTGTTTGGTCATTATTCTCCATTTGTTCCTGTATACCAGAACATACAAGGTGGAAGGAGCAAAAGTATACTGTTTAACCCCTCCTTCCACGCACTGAAACCTGCCTGTCCTCCCCCAATAATCAGTATTTGTCACTGTAGACAGGAAAGGCAAAGAGTGGTGCTTTGTGTATCATCAACCAGAGGTAGGAATTGCCAGGATTCTCTATCTGTCTCCACCTCATGCATACAGGAACGTATGGGGGGGGGGATAATGTATGAATAGGGCGATGTAGACCAGAAATGCATAGGGATAGATGGGATTATAGCCTGCCAACCTGGACATGGCACAGTACAGGCTATGTTGCTTTCTAGATCTGCTTTGAATAGGTGCTGGTTCTTTCTACTAGGGAACATCCTCAAGGCGGGGTGTATAGTACATGCAGAAATATCTGCTCTGTAATATGAATGGATGCATTTTGGATTACTAACACATCTTTAGGAACTGGGAATTTTGAAACGGGTTGTTTCCTCTGTGCATGCATGCGTTTTTAAAAGGTACCCCCCCCCAAAAAAAAACAAATTGTGTCAAGAGATAAGTCTTTAGGTCTCATGAAACTACATATAAATGAATGCCACTTCAATCTTTTATGTGCACTGGAAGTGAGGAATGGAAGGCATGTACTACACAAATTAGTGTGGCTTCCTTTGAAGGAAATGCACTCCGAATGGAGGCTTCCACGAAATTCTCAGAATTCTCACACCAAGGAAGTCCTGGGGATGGGAAAAAAGCAGACATTAATTTTTTTAAGCAGCCATGCAAATTATAATTTCGTGCAGTGTCAGGGGACAACTAGCAGCTGTTCGCTGCCTTAGTAGCTCCATTCTCCTGAGTTCCTCACATAGTGCAGCTCTCAGTTTTTTCGCCTCAATGATAAAAAGGGGCTGAAGCTCTGGAAAAGGAGCAGTGTGGGTGCCTCGCAGTGCAAGTTCTGTATCTGTCTGTGAGGACTTCTCTCTGCTAGGTGAAAGAGTGGAAAGGCAGGATTTCTACATCCACCAGAGTTGGTCTTTGGGAGACCACCTTTGCTCATCTGAGGTGACCAGATTTTTCCATGTCTGGTTTTTACTTAGAACTGCAGGTGTATTACAGCGCAACACTAGGCATGTCTGCTTAGAAGTAAACGCCATTAAATTAAATGGGATTAACTCCAGGGTAAATGTGATTATGATTTGTAGCCTTACTCGTGTTTGCTATTTTGGATCAGCATTGTGCTGAGGGCTTAGAATTAACCGTATTTTTCCAATGTATTGGTAGGTCATTTAAGGTTTTGCAGCCTTCTCCAATTGTTTTTGTTTGGTTGGTAGAACTTCATCTAGTGATTAACCTAGATTCTCAACCAGGATGTCATATCAGCATTGCTGAAATGAAGGGTGCAATCCTAACCAAGTTTCCAACATGGGTGTAAGGGTAATGCAGCTCTGAGGTAAGGGAACAACATTCCCTTACCTTGAGGAGGCCTCCATAACTGACCCTCAACTGCAGGATGCAGCATATGCCCCATTGGAACCGCTACATCAGTGGCAGAAAGTTGGTTATGACTGTGCTCAAACGATGACATAGCATCCTGAGTGAGCAGGCGCCAAATGGTAGAAATCAAGCAAACAGCCAAATCCTATTGAAATTCCCCCCATGCTGATGCTGTGGGGCCAGTGCAGCTTGCACTGTATCATAAAGGGGAATTTTGCAGTATGGGAGTCTCCACAAGATAAGGAGACATTTGTCTCCTTGCCTTGGGAAAAGCCACAATCACCGCAATGGGTCTACTTGGACCAGCACTTGCTGGATTGCTGCCACAAGAACAAGTGGATCGATGTAGGTGGATATGGCCTGGGAAGGGGGGTAGGATACAGCATGCACTAGTGCCACTGATCCCGCCACCTTCTGGATCCAATCTGCCCCTTCCTGCCCACTTCCACGCCTCCCTGCCCTTCCCCACCCCTGGCACATGCTGGATTCTGCACTGGTGTCAGCAGAATAGTGCAGCGGAAGACCTGCACTACTAATTCCAATATTCTCTCAAAGTGCCTTACAGCACGTTTGCAACAGTTTCCACTGGCAGAGCACTCACTCCACCACTACAGACTGAGAGCGGAGTTAGGCCAGCACAGTTGGGCTAGCAAAGTTCGGCTGGCACAAGGACACCGTAAAGTATGTTTGGGCCACTGTCGGAGTCAGAGAGGCCAGCACGCAGGACATGCACCATCCTCCCTGGCTCAGAGTGGTCCAAACGAGCTTTACAGTGGCCCTTGTGCCAGCCAAACTTCGCTGGCCTAACTCCAAGTTAAGATTGAACTCCTAGTCACAATAGGATTGAGCCATAAGTTGGTTTCAGTATATAATGGGTTTCATGGCAAACCTTAACACAGGGAGTGTTCGTTGAAACTGAAGTGGCATAGAAAGCTCTTGGGTATGGACCTCCTCCAGGAGTAGTAGAGACAAAATAGTAATTTGTTGTGTGAAAATCACTTGTCTGAATCTGCTGCTTCTACTTTGTGTTCTAAAGACAAATGATATTCTGTGGGTTTTTTTCTTCTTCTCAGCTCTGCTTGGAGAAATGAAGCACAGGCCAGTCAGAGTAAGTAATAGTTTTGTGTGGTTTTATGCTTGTCATTGGTTAGAGGCAGAATTCAGTTTCTAGAATTGTTGCCACTGCCTATATTAATTGCATGTGTTCAGCGTCCTGCTTGCAAGTTTTGTGAACAGCGTAGAGCAGTGGTTCCAAACTGTAGGTCCGGATCCGCCAGTGGGTCAACAACCAATTTCAGGTGGATCACAAAGCACCTAGAACAACCATATTGAAAATATGGGATGCTGGAAAGGGAGAAGGCTTTGTGGTTGTTTTGCTTGTGTCAAGGTTGTAAATAGGCTTTTTTTCTTTCTCCTTTCCAATTCACTTTGCTACTGAAAAATGGCTGAGAAATAACCAACTTATTGCTGCATTCTCAGGAAAGCAGCAGGCTCTGGCATCACAATGATGGCACTTCCAGCCATGACAACAGTTCTGGTGGGTCCTGGACAGACTGTTATTCTAAAAAGTGGGTCCTGGTGCTAAAAAATTTGAGAACCACTGGTGTAGAAGTGATACAGCTTCTACCATGGGCTGCTTAATGCAAGCTGAATCTGCTTCACATATATACTACCATATGTTCTGTTGAATGTGATGTGTGCTTATGCTTGAATTAAATTATTGGAACGTGCTGGGGATTCTTGCCGCAAGAACATGCTGCAAAATAAATGCTTGCATGTGCAACGTTCTATGCAGGATGCAATATCTGTGCAAGAAATTTGTCTCCTGGGAAGTTAAGAGAGGGGCTGCTGGTGTCGATCTCCTATCTTTTATGGTAGACCAAAATGAAATCCACATAGCCTGGTGTGTTCCTGACTCCTCAGGGCAGGAGTGACATAGGCAATGTTGGCACAATGTTTTGCGCACCTTAATGTGCTCTCCCAATTTTTTATTTGGCACTACAATGCCAAACTAGAAGGCCAGAAAAGTCTAGCATAGATGTCAAAATATTGATATATTATAAGAATGAAATATTGATAGATTATAAGAATGAAAAGAAATGTTTCTTTTCCTGCCCCTGTGCAAGTGAAACCATGTTTTGCCATAGTTTTTTCATCACCAGTTATTTAGTATCTGTGGATTTTGTGATTTTGTTCAGAGCTGGTGTAGTATTTGACCATTAAGAGAATGAATTGTGAGCCAAGAGGCATCTAGTTTGGATATTGTTTCACCACCTTGAATTCCTCAGACCTCTATCTCTTACTGTAATATGGGCTCGACATAATTTGCCTACCTTACAGGGTTGTGGTAAAGATTAGAGACAAGTACTGAAGTGCTGTGTAAAGGCTCTGTTTGGGGAAAAAGAGGTGTATGCATTTTTAAAACACAGTGCGTCAAACTGAATAATATCAATCATCTGCCTAGCTTAGTACTGTCCAGTAAAACATTAGGTCAGTGGTTCCCAAACTTTTTTGATTGGCATGTCTCTTGACAGAGAGACCATGGACCACAGCTCCCCATTAGAGCTACAATCCTGTACAAAAAGGGGTGCACTTTTTGCAAAGATTTCGTGGCTCCTCCGGCTGTTTTCTGCTGCTCTTTGGGTAGCCCTGGCTCACAGTTTGGGAACCACTGCATTAGGTGCTCCTTAAATATCAATCAATCAATAGTATTTCTATACTGCTTTTCAACACAAAGTTCCCAAAGTGGTTTACAGGCAAATAGTAATAATAAAGGTAAATGGCTCCCTGTCCCCAAAGGGCGCACAATGTAAAACAAACAGACAAACCACCAGCAACAGCCACTAGAAAAGACACTGCGCAGGGGTGAAGAAGGACAATTATTCTCTCCCTGCTAAATATAAGAGGACATCACTTGAAAAAGTGCCTCTTGCCCAGTTAGCAGGGGTTAGTCAAAGTAATGCTCTGACATGCTCTAAATAGTCAAAGTAATGCTCTGACATGCATCTCCTTTTCTCAAATAGTGTCTAATAAGGCCTTTTTCAGCTCTGGGTATTTGCTACCTTTAACTAGGAACCTTCTACTTAGAAAATATGTGCTCTGTGATTAAGGATTTATTTTTGCAGTTCTATTACTAGAATTGTATCCTTTTTCTTTAAAAGACAAATTATCTGAACCAGCTTACCAAAGAGAATATTATCCAATGCATACCAAAATATAAAAAAACCCAAAACCTGAAACACTGCAGGAGCACAAATAGAAATCTGGATAAAATTCCATTAAAAACAGCAGCAACAAAATGCAAATATACCGACATACAGAATAAGTCTGTGGAAATAAATGCATTTTTAGCTGGGAGCCAGAAAAACAGCACCAGGTGTACAAAACAAATGAGGTGCCACCTTGGAGAAGACTGGAGCCTCACCCACTGGTAACCCGGAGAAGAGTCTCATCAGCCAATCTTAAAGAATGAGTTGATGGTCCTAAGGCAAGTAGGGCTTTATAAGTAAATACCAGAACTTGAATAGCACTTGAAAATCTTTTGGGAGCCCATGAAGCTGTTGCAGTTGTGGTAAGAGATGCTCCTTTTACAACCTGTGTCAGGCAGTGGTCTGACTGCTGCATTTTGAAATTTCTAATGGTCTGTAAGGGCCACATCCCAATGCCTTGTAGTTGCCGTGGGTCCCGACCCACAGTTTGAGAAACACTGCTCTAGAATGGTGGTTTCCAAACTTTTTAGCACCGGGATGCACTATTTAGAATGACAATCTGTCTGGGACCCCCCAGAAGTGCTGTCATTGTGATGCCAGAACCTGCTGTTTTCCTGAGAATGCAGCAATAAGTTGGGTTATTTCTCAGTCATTTTCCAAAAGCAAAGTGAATCAGAAAGAAAAAAGCCTATTTACCCCCTTGACAAAACAACCACATGGCCCTCCCTCTTTCCAGCCTCCCCCCATATTTTCCACATGGCTACTCTAGGTGCTTAGCGACCCACCTGAAATTGGCTTGCGACCCACTGGTGGGTCCCGACCCACAGATTGGGAACCACTGCTCTAAAAGGAAGCATGGCACATCTCTGAGGGATATCTTGGGAGATGCTGTTGAAATAGCAGGACTTGAAATAGGTTGACAAGTTGTGTTCTGAGCAAAAATTAAATGATTGGCCAGCCTGCTAAGACACATATCATCCCTGAGTGAAAGATGTAGAATGAGTGTTATGGGCAAAGCAAGAAAGCTCCTAAAGAAGCTTGGTCCTGATTCTCCTATCATTAGAGCAGTTCTGCTAGTTCTTATCCACTACAAACTCCCTTAATCCCCAGTTATTCTGGAAGGTATTAATTTTTTGAGCAGCTTCCCTATGTTGTGTTTGGCTCTTTCAATGTGCACATATGGTATATTGGATGGGAGTTCTGGTATCTTTTTGTGGAAGGGAAAAATACACCGGCAGAAGCTGCCCTTTGTGATTGACTTCTGTTCAAACCTACCTCTCTCCCCTCCGCTCTCAAGTTTTGTTTGGCAACATTATCAACAGTGAACAGTTGAGACTGGGAGAGGAGGAGAAACAAATATCTGTAAGCAATCCTTTTTGGTAGCAATAGCATCTGTCAGAGTTCAGGTCCCTGCCTTTAGGAGTTTAGTCTCTCAATGTTGATGGCAAAGATATCATATTAATTGATATGACTGGAAGTGATTCCCCCCTCCCCTGTACCTGCAAGAGCCACAGACTTCAGCATGTTCCCATATTTGTGAATGGGCGGAGGAACTCTTAATTCTCTCTACAATTGAATCAGTTGCCTACCAAAGGAAATTTCATATAATTTTGATAAATTGGTGGAAATTTGAAAACTCTTCTAAAAAGATGTATAGATACTGACTATTTATCTATATATATAAAAATGGACGTTTGTGTGTATGTATGTATGTTCCTTATACAAATCTCCGTCCCTTGACCCACGGCCACGAAACTTGGCACACACGTTCCTTGCAGCCTGGAAGGAATCTGCGGGGGTCAGACCCCCCTACGGCCCCCCGTTTTTCAGGGAGGGGGCCGGATCGTCAGGAACCAAGGGGATTGCATGGGGCTACAGGTCTGCTGCCACCCTGTGGTCACAGACGATTCTGCAGCAGCTCAGCTGAAACTGAGCAGAACAGAAAGTGAAACTAATATACAGTGCTTGGCCTGCGTGGCCTGAGTGGGCCAGGGAGGAAAGAGCAGGATCCACACAGTTCCAGCAGCCAGTCGGATCTGAGAGGGGCCTATGTCCAGGGAGCTCACAGGCCACCTCTGCCTGTTTCTCATACGTGAGGGCTGGACCTGCAGACAGTAAGTGGGACCTTCATGTTGCTCTCTTAGTTGATGCTGTCCCTGTTTCCTCATTCATTTCACAGTGATAGTGTGCATTGTGGGTTCCAGGTCATCAATACTGTTGTATTTCAGGGACGGGTTCTATATGTCTACATATGGATCTCACTATGTCATGCTTTTGAGGGAGGTTTGCATATTTGTGTGTATGTTCCACCATGACTCTGGAACGCCTGGAACGATGTGCACCACACGTGGTACACTGCTTCCTTACGATCTGGACAGATATACTGTGGGGGTAGGGCCCCCCATACGCCCCCAGAGGTGGGGGTGCACTGCAGAACAAACTCATTCCTCCTCCTAATAGAGCCTGGGGATAATTTCTGCCCCCGGGCAACGCCGGGTCACAAAAAGCTAGTTCTTCTATATAAGGGTATTTGCGTTTAACATAACTGTCTTTTTCCCGATTTCCCCCCCCCTTTCTCTCCTATATTGATTGTATATTTGTCTTTAAGATTTCACAATTGTATTATTGTATTATGTTCTTCAGCAATAAAGGTTAACAAAAAAAAATTGTTCTGAATCCATCTGGGAATAAGATTCCGGATGCTTTTGTTTTTGGAAAACAGATCATGTGTTCTACTATCCAGTTTGTATAGAGGAGACACAAACCATCTTGTTTCTGAAGCAAAGCACTATAGAGTCCCAAATCAGAAATCTTCTGCTGTTTTTTCCCTTTAGGTTTCAAGTGATGTTCTTTAGAATTGATTCTTGCAGATGGCAGAAGAAATGGAAATACCTTCCACTTAAGATTGACGTTCTAATAATGCAGTAATATTAGAAACTGCTTTTATTTTAGACCTGTGGTCTCCAGTTTGGAGATCGCTGCAGTGGGGAAAAACATTCCCGGTGCGAATGGCACCTTCCGTTCCACTGGGGACACTTGCACTCCAACCCCACCGAGGTCTTTGTGGCAAGCTCTGTCCATGGTCTGTCTTGCGGGCAGTGTTCTGCGCAGATGTGGCTGGCCATGGGGATCCCTGGGGGCTGACGTCGGGGTCTTTACAAGCATTGCCAATGGAATAGAAGGTGCCATTCATGCCAAGGAAGCATTAGGCCAGTGCCGGATCCGGCCCACGGGTCGTAGTTTGGAGCCCAGTGTTTTAGAATAAGGAATGTTGAAAGTTCATGTTTTTCTTCATTCATGGTTTGGGCCAAGTGCATTTGCAAACGGCTTGGCAGATGAATTCACCTCGTCTTGTTCTTCTTTGACAAGGCAATTCTAAACATGCTTACTGAGCAGCAAGTCAGTTGAGCTCAGTGGCATTTATTCCCTAGTAAGCAGGTTGAAGATTACAACGTCAGAGAATATATGGGATTTCTGGCTTCATAAGTCTTCGAATAATTGCTGCTTCTTGCCACTTGAATGCATTAGCTCTGGTTTGCTGGGAATAAGCTCGGGCTGATCTCTAGGAGACATCCATCATGTGGAAGTGTCCCTGGGACTCCAAGAAATTGACAAGGCACCCAGAGGTTGGCATCTCCTCGAACTCGTACTGTTCTACATTAGCATCCCTTTATTAGCAGGTGCAGGAAGTGAAGTAATTTCCTTTTGGTTGGTTTTGGTTGGATTTGTTTTTGGCTGCCAAGTGGCGCATACCCAGAACTGTTCCCAATAGGAAGATTTGCAGAGAGGAGGAAATGCTAAGAAGTGTGTGTAAGTGTGATGGAATATGTTTCAAGCACATAAGAGTTTTCTTGTGCTCCTTTTGTCTGCTTTTTGAAGGTTCTCTTGAGAGGAATTTCACTGGGGCTGAGTTCTTTGTTCGGTCAGAACTGGTGCTGAATGTGGAATTTAACATATTGATGATAGCATCTTTAAAAAGCCCAGCTCTTGTGGATTTAAAAAGGAAAGTTTGAGGCTGCAGTCCAAGGTGGATTTGATTTAAATCAAGTCGATTTAAATCACTAGTAAAAAGGCTTGATTTAAATCAACTCGATTTAAATAATTTTAAAAGAGCAACTGTCATCTCTGTCCTGCAGCAGTGGCTCCTCTGACCCGCTGTTGACTCACCGACAATCCCATTCACTTTAATGGGATGGCTGGTGTTGCGGCAGTGACACAACAAGGTGAGGGACGTGGTGGGTAGCAGGTAAGTGGATGCCTGCCAACAGGTGGTGCCATGATGGATCTGAAATGACAGGTGATCTTTAAATGTAAGGACTCATTCGTGCTGGTAGTTGGAATCTTCAATATTATTATTTGCAAACAAAGTGAAGGTTTCCTATTTAGAATAATAAACTGTCAGGTTAGTAAAACAGCGATATCAGAACTGATTTTAGGTTAATAGGTTAATCACACATAGTTACAGTTCGTAGTGTACATAGATTTCCAAAACAATGGGATAAAGGAATATTCCTGAACTTTTTTACGATTTATCTCATGATTACCGTGAAATTGTGTGAATGCATCAATGCAGTGCATGTTATCTCAGCTTGCAGAGCTTGGATTCATTGAATGAGTTTACCAAAAATGTAAATATTGCAGAATATACAGCCTCATGCTACATAACTAAGCTCCATTTCATCCTGAATAAACTATTAATGTATCTTAAATGGAAAACTATCTTTAGATATATTTTTACTCCAAAAGCATTTTATTAAAATGGATAAAAATAAAAAAATCTGATTTAAATAAAAAAATGGATTTTTTAATTTATTTTTAAAAAAATCATCGCTTTTTATTCACTCTGCTGCAGTCCAATCCACACTTACCTGGGAATAAGCCCCACTGACTATAATGGAACTTACTTCTGAGTATTATCGTAGTATTGTGTGTGCTATGGATATTAAGTATGCATAGTATTGGGTGCTGAGTGTGTTGACTGTATTTGCCACAGAGATTATCTTGTGGTGGGATTTTTTGAGTCTTGAGCTGAAGCTCTTGTCGATATGCTGTTTGGTCATCTCAACATTTCATATCCAAGCAAACGTTATTTGGCAAGATTTAGAGCTCAGTCCTAACCTGGAGTTAGGCCGGCCCAGTTAGGCCAGCAAAGTTTTGCCACCACAAGGGACACCGTAAAGCGCGTTTGGACCACTCTCGGAGTCAGGGAAGACAGCACTCGTCTGTGTGCTGGCCTCTCTGACTCCGAGAGTGGTTCAAACATACTTCGTGGTGTCCCTTGTGCTGGCCAAACTTTGCTGGCCTAACTTGTGCCAGCCTAACTCCAGGTTAGGATTGCACTCTGAGTGATATCTGCCTAAAGAAGGCATATTGCCAGAATGCATTGCCCACATGATTTCCTTCCATCAATCCCATGTTACGTGCACATACACACTCCCTTTTGATGCTTGCTTCTTGTCTTCCTTCTTTGCTCTCTTTTCCTTGCTTGTCCGTACCCTTCAGGGACAAGACATGGAGGGATCAGCTTCTTGCTGTTGGTATGGTAACAGGCCAAGTTAAATGTGAAGGTGTGCCTGAACGTTTGCCTCTCTCTCATGTCCAACGGGACTCCCCGGCCTGAGCTTGGCTGCTAGTGCTGTAGCAACTCTTCCCTGCGGTCAGACTGAAGAGCCTGCTTCTGAGAGAGGGAGGTGCACATAGAGGGATCAAAGCTTCACAAATATTGCAAATCCTTAGCTGCCAGCATGCAATATTTAGAAGCCAGCCCTGCTCAAATGCTTAGGAGGAGCCATAACATGAAAAATATGAACAAATCTGTTAGGCTTGCTTGGGTATGGCTAGCTCTTTTCTGCGCCACTGAAGCCAAATTGTGCCTTTGAGATAAATATATCATGCAGATTCAGCTTATATGTATTCTTGTCCTTAGTTAAACTTCTTCTGCTTTCATGTGTTCAGAAAACTTCCTGGCAAGGGTTTACTTTGCAGAAGGCTATGGAAGCACAATTGTTGAGGAGTTAGAGGCATTGCATCCACTTGGGTTTTTCTTTCCTGTTTTCTGTAGCCAGGAGAGCTGGACACATTCTTCTTGTTTGCTGAATACATACATCTCCAGATACTGAATCTCCTGACACTACATAGGGTATTGGATGACTCAAGGAACTTCTTAGAACTAATCTCTGTTTGTAGTTTGAGGAAGTGACTGAATATAGTCAGTCCTCATTATCTGCTAGGGTTATCCTGGAAATCAGATAGCAAATTATCAGATAGGGAATTTGCAGATAATGAATTTGCAGATAATGAATAAATAGGTGCAAGGGATGCCTTATCTGCCATCAGAAGAACCCAGCAGAGAACCTCAAGGAAGCCAGCAGAGTGCAGCAGGAAGTGCCAAAAGATCTCTGAATGCTGCAGAGACCTTCAAGAGAGGCTGCAAGGACCTTCAGAATGGCACCTGCAACCAGCATGGACCCTTAAACATTGTTGGCATATGCTTCTGCCGGCCATTTTAAAGGGGTCAGTGCTGGTTGCAGGTGCCATTTTGACAATTCCTGAAGCCTTCGGAAGGTCTCTGCGTAGTGGATAACGAGCACAGAGGTGCAGATAATGAGGTGGGTAGCAATTCTGCCCCTCGCAGATACGCGAATTCACAAATAGCCAATGCACATATAAAGAGGATTCACTGTATGTGCGTGACTTTCAGTCATAGATCATCCCATGAAAATAGGACACTTTTTTGTATTGAGACAGACGATTGGTTCATCTTCTAACAGTATTGTCATTCTGACTGGAAACAGCTCTATAGATTCTTGGGCAGAGGCCTCTCCCAACTGTGTAATTGCAGGTAAGCATGTGATTGGTTCAGTGTTCAAACCATGTGCTTTACCACTGAGCTGCGGTTCTTCCCAAGGCTGCCTGAGTTCATGTTCATGTGAAGGCTACAGTTCCATAACTGGCTCTTGAGCTTTCTTCCTTCTTGTTTGGGTAGATATTTGCTGCAGTCTTATAGATTGAAAGCTGGGCAGTGCCTTGCTGATCAAATATAAGGACTTGATGGCTCCCAAACCGTGAGCCGGGGTCCCCTGGGAAGCTGCAAATCCTTGCGAAAACCCATTGTCCTATACAATGTATCGGATTGTAGCCCAATGACCCAGTAGGTCAAGGGAGCCACCAGCAGAAAAAGTTTGGGAACCATTGCCTTGTGCAATGCCTATCTGTAGAGCTCTGGACTTGCCATTAGTGTCCAGGAGAAATGGTGTGCAGAGACACACAGTTCCAAAGTCAGCGTTTCTCATTAAGTCCACCACCGTGTCATTGAATTCCACAGTTTCCCTGCCCCGCCTGGTGGATATGGATTGGCGTGTGGATATCAAGACTTCTTCGGACACGATCAGCAGAATGGCCGTCCCCACCTGCTTGCTGCAGCTGAAGGTATCATTTGTTGGCTGCTTAGAGCTGTTTTACTACTTCCCTGTTTCAGAAAGAACTAGGCAGTCTGGGTTTTTTTTGCAGGCAGAGGCTGGATACAGAAAAAACTGTTTTTCAGAGTCCTTTGAAGAGTTACTGGTCAGCGTGGATGCGCATGCATCAGCTGCATATAGCAGTGAACCAGGGACTGGATAAATACTTTTGCCTGCCCAGGATTGCAAGAAATGGGGGGTTGGGAAGCCGGGAGTTAGGCTGTTGTTGATATGCCTGCAAATGGGAGAGTCGCACATTGGACTGTGTTGGAGCCATTATTGCATTTTCTCTGGCCTCTAGCAACACAGTCTTTGCAGGCTTCTGAAGCACTATGCCAGCTGCAGAACTTATTTGCCCAGACACCCCGACAGGATGAAAAAATGAAGTACAATGGCTGAGTTGTTTTCCCATTGAATTGCTGGGGGAAACAAAATATATTGTTTGTACACAGCCTTATCTCATTAGCCCCTGCTGAGAGGTGTTGGATGCGACTATTGTTCAATGACAGGAAGATTAGAGCTACTGCAAAGTGGAACCGTCTTCTCTTTTTGTGCAATTCCAGGCACATGGTTGTTCCTAGCCCTATTCAGCCCAAAATGAAGACCTAATAAGCCAGTGAACAGCTTGATCTCTGCTGGAACTGTTGTGTTTCCTTTTGAGATACAGCTGGATAGGCGGGAATTCGGGGTGTTGAGAAATAGGCAAAAACTACATCCTATGTAGCTGTGGTCCTTTTCCACAGTCTGATCTTCCCTGCCTCTGCCTGGGGAAAGCTAAGCTTGACAGAGGTAATAATGCTTCGTTTATGCTGCTTCAGGTTAAAGAAAAAGGGGGATTTGAGGGAGGGCAGGGAGCAGATCACACTGGCACAATTATTCTCATTGCAAACCATGCATTTCTTTCAGATCCAGGAAGACCCTTCCCTGTGTGGGAATGACGTGGCAACCTCTGCCTTGACGGTAGAGCTGAACAAACAAACGCTGGACACGATGCTCGACGGCCTGGGAAGGATTCGGGACCAGCTCTCTGCTGTGGCAAACAAATAAACCCTCTTGAAGAATCCCAGAGAATCCCTGCCAGCTGTACATGGAACAAAACTTCCCGGCTTGGCTGTGAGATTTTCAAGTCAACCCAACTTTGTGCGTGCCCTCGGACCCACATCTTATTTGTCTGGAGGTTGCTTCCCTTCCTCCCCCCTCTCCAAGAAGCAAAGACTTCAATGTTTTTCTGGCCTGATGCCTGCAGTGATGGCCGAATGTCAGTCGGGCTCTTGCCGGCTCTATTCCTAACGAAGCTCAGAACGTGGTTTGCACGTAAAGCTTGTAATGCAAAAGAAGAGCAGCCACTGAAGCAGATTCTATCTCCCTGCTCTGAAATGAGGCCCCGGAAGCATGAACGCAGCTAATTGGGTGCCTTCCAGCCTCAGTGGACTCTTGAAAGGTGTGTGCAGAGAAGCGCGGTTTCCAAGACTCATTTCTTCTTCACCGAGGCACAGCTTTTGAAACAGAATCGCTCTGCTGTCACTCAGAATCGTTCTGCATGAGGACGTGCAGCGAAAAGGCCTTGTGTGAACGCCACAGCCTCCATAAAGGGGGTTGGAAGGAACTTGGCAGCAGCTCTCACTGTGCTGGGGTGGGAATGGGGTAACGAAGGAGGTTTGGTCATATATGGGACTTAGCAGGAAGTGGGGAAAGTCTGCAAACGAGGGAAAATCAACAGTGGCAACTGGTGCCTTTAATAACAGACACTGCTGCACACCCTTATGAAATATTAAGCATTTAATTTTAGAAATCTGTACTTGAGATTCATACTTGTTCTGAATAAATTCATTTTCCCCCTCTAAGGAGCCACTGCAAATAGGCTTGTTCTGCATTCTTTGATTTTTATTTTTTATTTTGACACAGAATAAGTTTAGTGTTCGTGTTGTTTGTGCTGGACCATGTTTGCTAACATAACTGCTTCTCTTCCCACCCCCTTTAGACAAAAATTCCTTCAATGTAAATTTTTTTTTCTATATGCTGCATTTAGCTGACCTAACCGAAGACTTGTGTATTGCTGTAATAGTATTACGGAGCACAACTGCACCAAGATATCGATAAGCAATTGCTCACATCTGTTCACATTAACCACCTCTGTAACCCTTGCAGCAGCCTTTTTGATATTGGGGTTTGACTGTTGTAGCTGACAGGGTGAGACTGAGAGATAGTGACCAGCCTGAATTCCTAGGAGAAGTGAAACCCAAAACTTTCTGGTTCACAGCTCAGTCATGTAGCCACTGTGCCCCATGACATCTCAGTCATGGGCTTGTGGGGATCTGTTTTGTGATCATCCTGCATCATGAAAAACCTCATCCTATATCACGTCTATTTTCTAGAACAGTGGTTCTCAAACGTTTTAGTTCTGGGACCCACTTTTTTGAATGCCAATCTGTCTGGGACGCACCAGAAGTGTTGTCATGGTGAGAAGTGCCATCGTTGTGACACCAGAACCTGCTGCTACCTGAGAATGCAGCAATTAATTGGGTTATTTCTCAATTATTTCTCCAATAGCAAAGTGAATTAGAAAGGGAAAAAAAGCCTATTTACAGCCTTGCCACAAGCAAAACAACCACACAACCCTCCCCTTTTCCAACATCCCATCTTTCCATATTTTCAATATGGCTGCCCTAGGTGCTTTGCGACCCACCTGAAATTGGCTCGCAACTGACTGGTGGGTCCTGACCCACAGTTTGGGAACTGCTGTGCTAGATAATGGTACAGTGATTGGTGTGCTGTGAAAGTTCCATGCCATGGGAGTTTGGAGCACTGTAGTCAAAAATAGCTGGTTCTAAAAAATAGTCTGGGTTCTGCTGTCCATTTCGAGAGCAACTGTCTGTAGTAATGAATTGCCTGTCCCTCTTCCTCCACGGGCAGTGCACTCGAAAGCTGGCTCAAGATTTTGTACCTTTTGGGTCTGTCCTAGTAACAGGTTTGCGAGACTGTGGCTTTTGGATTTAGCCAATTGATGGCTTTTTCTTAACAGAAGGCAGCCAATTTCACTCTCTGATTGCCAAAATTTGAGTGACTCCTCTCCTCTGTGCCCCAAATTTTGCTGGCTCCCACTGAAATACTTCATATGGCATTCAGCACATTAATAAATTACTCGTTTTCCTGAATTCTTCCATCTTTGTGCATGAAATGGTTGGCCGATTTCTTTCCAGTAAAGCCTTGCATGCCTTTATTGAATAACCATCACCCGCTAGATGTAACTTGATTAAGGCTTCATAATTTAGCTGCCGATAGGCTTGCTGCCTTCCAATAACCACATTGCAGGTACCAACTGCGAAGCTGGAGGACGCGACTCCCTACCCAAGCAGTGCTCCACTTTTCAGACTGTCTGTATCCTAAGGCAATTTGGGAGGTGGTTAATTGTGCCAATATGCTGTGTTTATATGGCATGTATTCCAAGGCTGTTAAGCCAGCTATACAAATGGGGAAGCTGAACTGCAGGAGCTATGATGCAATTTGTCAGATGCCCTATTCTAAAGAATCATCTGAGGAAAGGGAAGGCAGCGAAAAGCACATCCACGGTGCAAAAGGGGAGGGGAATCTACAGCTCCAAGCACACTGCAATTGCAACATCTTCTGTTCCCTAAGGAAGGCAGAACTGTCCTCATTGTGGTTCATGTTTTTATTCCAACTTTTAATTTCCATGCAAAATCCTGCTTTCATACACTTCAGTTAAGGAGAAGGGGGCTCATATAGAAAAGCTCCCTTATGCTAACGGGTTGCTCAGTGGGAGGGTGGCTTGTTCTGTTGTTCCTTTTGATCTCCTGCCTTCTGTTTCCTGACTGCTTCTTAGAGCAGCATTCATAGCCTCTGCAGATGACCTATGACGGGGCCGTGTCTCACAGGCATGATCATAAAGCTAGGCATGTAAACCTTAACAGCAAGGTGGTACTGTAGTGATATAACAAGGTAGACCACTATCTCCTCTGCTTGCCTGGACCCAGCCGCCTTCCACTGTAAGACAGTTGCACACTTCTGCGTATGGCATCAAGAGTTTCTGGCCCTTTGTGGTTAGGGGGGATGTGAGGAAAAAACCATGTGTATCTTTTTTATTATTTATATTGGAAATATTTCTCTTATTGGTGGTGGGGGAAAGCAGAGTAGGTTAAGCAGCGGATTCCCCCTTAGGGCATCACCACACGGGAACCTTCCTCACCCAGGCTGACTGCTATTAACAGAAAGACACAGGCAGAGGCTTGGTAAAGATGCAAAAAGAAAGGTTTACTCACAGTTCCATCAATTGCACATCTACAGCATCTGATTAGGATCAGAGGTACATCTAACACTTAGAAGGCAATGCCCTACAGCTACATCGCCGTGCATGGAGGTGTGCTTAAGATGGCAGGGGCATCAGCGCCCTGGTATGCACATCTTATCAGCTTGGTGGTCAGAGGACAAAAGAGAACGTGCTCAGAGGAGAAGGGAATAAGTTCAAGGCCACACCCCCACAGGAATCACAGAGAGGACAGGTAGGAAGGGTCTAGGTCACAGGACATCACATTTTCCCCTTTTAGACATTAGGCTGCCCCCTCTAGACAGCAGATGGAGTTGCCCCAATTCCAACAATTTCAGCGTGAGAAAATTAGACCCTTGAATAGGACAAAAACAGACTGGTCTGCCATGGAATGAAAAGGTCTTCCACTGACTGGTAAGTCTCCATGGGAGAATGGGGGAACTTCCAAAAGTTAGGAAGCAGCGCTAAACCCCAACCAAATATGATGTTGGAGACCCTGAGCAGGGGGTCCTGGGGGTAGGAGTTAATAGTAGTTATTAACTACTTAGATTAGGATGGCAGTACTGAGGAAGTGCAGAGATATTTTTCCTTATTCCATTTTCTAGTAAAAATGTCCCTCAAGCCTTATACAGTCAATCTTCATTATCTGCTTGGGTTACGTTCCTGGAAATCTTCGCGGATAGCCAATTCACAGATAACATGGGATCAATGGGATTAGGGGCAAGGGGTACCTTGTCTGCCACCAGAGTACAGGAGGAAGTGCCGAAAGATCTCTGAATGCTGCAGAGACTTTCCAGAGCCTGCAGGGATCTTCAGAATGGATGTTTCTGCCAGACATTTTAAAGGGGTCAGCACTGGTCACAGGTGCCATTCTGAGGGCCCCTGCAGCCTTTGGAAGGTCTCTGCATAGCGGATAAAGAGGACAGAGGTGCAGATAATGAGGAAAGTAGCAATTCTGCCCCTTGCAGATAAGCAAGTACACAGATAGTGAGGTCACATTTAAGGAGGAGTGACTATTTGCCTCGTAAGGCAGGGATTATGATCAGTTGCTGGGGATGAAAGCTCAGAAGGACTATTTCTTTCATGGCTTATATGTGGTCTTCCTCCAGGCATCCGGGGAAAACAGATTGGTAGTTTAGATGCCCCCTTAGCCTGATCCTAGAGCTTTTCTTACATGCTTGTTTCGGATCTCCTGCATTATGTCTAGTTAAGTCAGAATGAGCCACACCTGCATTTTCATCACTCAATGACTGCATCGTCAAACAAAGCTTTGCACACGTGAAATGGCCCCTAAGGGTCACTAACTGCAGACAGAACTTTCACGGCCCTTGAGCATGTCCACCCCTGCTATGGAAGGAGGTCAGTTCTGATATTCTTCTGGCAAGTCATTGAGGGAGGTGTGCGCTTGAGTGAGTCTGTCTAGGGCTTCTACTTGTAAATGAGCAAGCAGCCATGATTAACAGGGTTTATGGATCAGTGTCAGAGCAGGCCTCCAGATTTGGCAGATCTCAGATCCTAGTCCAGGCTTGAGCTGCGATTGCATCTCGCTCATAAATATTCCAAGAGAGAATGGATGAAGCAGATGGAGGAAGGTGGGAATGAAGGAGACAAAAGCAGTTTTGCAAAGCTTCATTGTGCAGTGCAGGCCTTCCCCAGAAGATGGCAGCCCCGGCCTCCTAATTTGACTGCAAAGTCCTACAGAAGCAAGGCATAGTTAAGGGGGGGGAAGAGCACAGATGGGTTAAGCTTAGCCTTCATCAGGAATTGCCTAGCCCCCAGTTCATTTGTAGCCACTCACCGGTGGTGAAATAAGCAACAAAGCAACCCACATTCACTGCTTGAGAAAAGACTTGTCTTCTGCTTGTCTGCTGTAGACAGAGATAAGCCTAGCGCTCAGCAAAGCTAAAAGGAACACACGGCTTTCAAAAGGGCACTTGGATTATCAGTCACACTTTCGAAGAGGAGGGAGGCAGGCCAAATGCAATGCCTTGTCTGTCTCCCCATCCGAGCGCAGGTGACACCTGCTCTTAAATATGTGAAAATAGTGGCAAGCAGCAGGTCTCTTCTTATAACACAACTATTGATTACCCAGTAGGTAATTAATATGTGGAACTCCTTACCACAGGAGGTGGTGATGGCATCTGGCCTAGGTGCCTTTAAAAGGGGATAGGACAGATTTCTGGAGGAAAAGTCCATCGTGGACTATAGATCATGATGGGTTGTGAACCTCTTTGCATTAGTAGTAGGCTACTTCAAAATGCCAAGTGCAAGGGAGTAGCAACATGACACAGGTATCTTCTTGTCTCGTGTGCTCCCTGAGGCACCTAGTGGGTCACTGTGAGATACGGGAAGCTGGACTAGACGGGCCCTTCACCTAATCCATTGGGGCTGTTCCTATGTTCCTATGAGCACGTCGGAAGAGGAGCATCTGGTTCTGGTGGTTGTCAAAGAGAAATGCTGTGGCGAATCTTGACTAGCCACCAGTGTGTGTACCTTACCTCAGAATGCCAGGTGCAAGGGAATGACAAAAGGATGCCGGCATCTTGTTGTCTTGTGTGCTCCCTGAGGCATCTGGTGGGCCACTGTGAGATACAGGAAGCTGGACTAGATGGGCCTTTGGTCTGATCCAGCAAGGCTCTTCTTACATTCTTATGATTGCTACTAACTGGAAAAGCCCAACAGCTAAAACATAAGCAGGGGGTGAGGAGCAGAAGACAAGAACAAGCAGACCTTAGTGGTAGTTTCTTTCTAGTTCCAGCTCAGCTGGACCCAGGAAATCATACATACTCAACTATTCATACAGGCATCTGCTGCACAAAGCCTTTAGCATTTGCCTCTTAACCAGGCAGTACACAACACTTTCAGTTTAGCAACACTATCTTCTCATATTGTGAGGCCAGAGGCATTTCTACAGGGATGGCAAAGCTCTAAGTTTTGCAAGAAGCCTTACCCTGTCATGTAAATCCAACCTCTCCCTTGCTGCTGTAGCCAGTAAGCAACCCAAGATGTTGCTGTTCCCTGTGAGGATTGGCTAAAACGGTGCAGGAGAGGAGTGATTTCCACTGCAAGGTAAGGCTTCTTGCAAAACTTAGAGCTTTGCCATCCCTGTAGAAACGCCACTGTGTGAGGCCCAGTTTGAAAATAATAGCAACTGCAGAGAGCCTACTCAGAATGAATCAGAGAGAACCATTTTCTACATTCTTCCAAGGGGAGTGAAATATCTTCTCCAGAGTGGAACTGCACAATTTTTTAACCTGCAAAGTTGAAAACAACCCACTAGTGATGTACAGCAGACGAGAGGTGCAAAACACATCCTTGTTTTACTGCCTTCCTAAAAGCATGTGTGTGGCAAGCAACATTATATGGTGGATGGCATTCAGCTTGTTGGGATGCACAGGTTTGCCCCGGTATCTACTGATTCGGTATCCACGGTTTCAGGTATCCACGGAAACCATGGATACTTTAACACCTATTGAAAATATACTGCAACATTATACAAATACCCTCCTCTTACCCCCTTTTTTATCTTGTTGCAGCAAAACCACTGATTTCCCCAAAGACGTTCCCCTATTTTTAAAAGGCATCCCCAGTATCCATGATTTCAGATATCCACAGGGTGGTGGTGATGGTGGTGGTTGTATCCAGAGTGGAACCCCAGTGGATACTGGGGCATGCCTGTAAATTGTGCCAGCCAGCCTGCTATGGCCTGGGAGGCTGGAATTTTTTTTGCCATGCAGTCCAACCCCATCAGGGCTAAGCAGCCCTATAATGAAGCCTGCACAGGGGATGGGTGGGCTCACTCTATATGATGTATACCTTAAGCCACTGTTATTCAAACTGTGGGTCGGGACCCACAGGTGGGTCATGGAAAGCTGGGAGCAGCCATCTTGGAAACTGCAGATCTTACTCTTGTTATATTCCTTTTGTGAGTGTTAACAGTTTGAATTGTCAAGTAAGGTTTTTAATTCACTCTTTTTACATAATATTTTGTCCTAATCTCGCTTTCTGTCAGGGATATTTCATGGTTGTACAATTACAATCCAAGAATGCCATTTGCATTTCAGGAGTGTCATTTTATGGTGTTACAATGACAGCACTTCTTGCACGATGATGTCACTTCCAGCTATGACATTACTTCCAGGTTAATGACTTCACTTCCAGTGGGTCCCAACATGACTGCCATTCTAAAAAGTGGGTCCTGGTCTAAAAAGTTTGAATACTACTGCCCTAAGCGATGTAACACGGCAGTGAGGAATATTTCTCTCATGCAATTGGCTACCTGTCAATTTAAATTTGGTAGGTGCTCCAGGGCCCAGTATACCTGTAGACTGGCTCTGGGCCCTGGGCTTCCACTTGCCTATCTGTGAACTCAATCCTGCCAAGCAAAATTCGTCCAAGCATTTTATTAGCAATTGTTTTGTTTGTACATGGCAAACAGTCACCTCTCATTCTGTTCCTGCCTGCAGGACCTCTTTCATTCAGTTTTAGTTTTCTGCCTCCCTGACAGTTCCTGGGAATGAGAAAGCTCTTCTCTCCTCCTTTCCAACTCCCTTTCTGGGAAAGGATGCAAATGACCCCGATGGCGAGTTCCTTTGCTTTGCAATTTGTCCTGCAGGGTGACAGTGCCCCTTCCTGCTGATGAGACAGTGGCGGCTCATGTTAACTACCAGCAACCGGATTCTAATAGCATCCATTACTAGTTAAGTAGACTCTGCCAGTGTTTCTGTTTGCAATTTAGATAGCTCAGCTATGCAAATCAGATTCAGGAAGTAAGCTGCATTAAAGAAAAACCAGGACCTTCATTTTTTTTTAATGAAATGAGATTCATACCCAAAGCACCAACAACCTGGAAAATGATCTGACCCAAAACCCCATGGAAATGCATGGGAGATGTGCACAAATGCTGTGCACAAATTTTTCATTCCTTGGAAAAAGGCAAGGGTTGTGCCATCAGCAGAGCCAGTGAGGGTGGGGGGGCAGTGATGTCATGCACCCACTACGCACCACTACGTGAGTACCGGTTCCTAGAAGTTGAGCTGGCCTCGCCCACTCGAAGCTGGCCCCATTGGCTGGTTGGCTCAGCAGCTGCGCATGCGTACTGCACGCCCGCAGCCATTGCCTGCACCTTCTGTGAGGAGGCAGGCAGCGTGGTGGTGGTGGCAGCAGCGGCAGCAGCGGAGCGCGAGGACCGGAGGCAGCAGCAGCAGCAGCAGCAGCAGCAAGGGAGACCCGGGAATAAGGCAGCAAGCATGAGAAGGTAGGCTGCCTGGGGCTCCCGCTCCCTCCAGCCACACAGATCCAGCGTCCCGGTTCCTCCTGCAGCCTCCCCCCAGCCCCAGCCCCCACGCGGTCTTTTTTTGGTCGCCCGTTCCCCCTCCTGCTCCTGGCCGGCTCCTTGCATTTAACATTAAAGTTAAATGGCTCCCTGTCCCAAAAGGGCTCACAATCTAGTACAGTCTAGCCTGCTATTTAACCAGGGAACAGTTGAAGCAAAATATGTCTATACACATCTCTAGAAAGCAAAGCAATAGAAGTTAAATCAACACTAACCACAAGCTGAAATTATTACAAACATGATCACCTCCATGGCAACAATCATGACATCACTTCCGGCTATGACCTCACTTCCTGCCACGACATCACTTCCGGCTTATGACGTCACTTCCGGTGGGCAGACCCCGACAAGTGCCAATCAAAATTGAGTACCTGTTCCAAAATCATTTGGATGACACCACTGGGTGGGGGTCTCTTTGTGGCTAATAATTCCCTAATTCGTCACCCCCAACTGAAACCAAGCAGAAAGACTCGGGCTGCACTGTTTAGTAGTTAATTAATCGGCTGAACAAAAAGAGTTAAACACATTTTTGTCAATTGAAAAGGTGACCCTCATTAACCAAGGAACACATTTTCTTTTAAAAAAATGTTAATTATTTTAAGACAATTAAATTGCACCAGAGAGAATTGCCTCTTTTGAGATGGTGTCTGCTGTGCTGCATATAAATCGCATTTCTTAAAATGAAAAAAGAAGAAAAAGGCTTTTTCTTCGCAACAGAGAGAGCTGCCTGAAATGGATAAGGTTGGCCCAAGATTCTCAGGGCCCGAGGCAGGGTGCCAAATATACACCTGATCGCTGGCACCTCCATCCCTGCTGCTTACCATCTCACCATTCCCTGGGTCCGAAAACAAAGAGGGGAACTGAGCGAAAGAGGAAGTGTGGAACAGAGGAGAGATGCAGGCTACAGCATGTCAGCTTCGGACTCCCATCTCTTCCGCAGTTCTGCCCAGCCTCAAGGTCAGAGAGTGGGAGGGCAAGGAGCAGAGGAGAGGGGCCGGCAAATGGAGAAAGATGTCTCTGCCAGTCCGTCCCCTGACCGCAGTCAATCTTATAGGCAGGCCAGTCCTCTAGACCAGCGCTTCCCAATTTGTGGGTCATGACCCACCATTGGGAGGCAAAACTGGGCCACTCCCCCTTACAGGGAGTGGCCCAGTTATGGGTGTCCAGATGGTGTCACTACAATAGTGGCGCCACAGCACACCCAGGGGCTTCAGCCCTTACTAAGGTTTGAGAGGGTCTGGGATGCCCGCAAAGGAGGCTGTGGGCCTCTGCGTTGCAGAATCAAGCCCCATTTTTTGTGTGGCAAGCACTTCCTGCTTGTCCGAGTAGGACTTGGGGAACCTCTGCTCTAGACTGAATCAAACTGCTGATCTGTTTAGCTCAGTATTGCACAGTGAGCCCTCTTGTTTGCCAGCTGCAGATTTCAGCAACCTCAGATTGGCTGCCGTGCCGCAGGATTGGGTGCTCTGTTGGCTCTGGTGTGTGTACCCATTGCATAAGCGTTTCCCAAACTGTGAAATGCTGATGCTCTGCATTCGGGTGTGTGCTAAGGCAAATGGCATAGGCCTTGGTGCAACCAGAGGCGTTTCTACAGGGATGGCAAAGCTCTAAGTTTTGCAAGAAGCCTTACCCTGTCGTGTAAATCCCTCCTCTCCCTTGCTGCTGTAGCCAGTAAGCAACGCCAAGATTGGCTAAAACGGTGCAGGAGAGGAGTAATCTCCACTGCAAGGTAAGGCTTCTTGCAACTTAAAGCTTTGCTATCTCTGTAGAAACGCCACTGGGTGCAACCCAGAAGCAGCTTCTGGCAGCACCTAATCCTGCCCCATTGCACTGCAGCTCGTGCTGCAGCTGGTGTGGATTGTGGCAATCATGACCCACAAGTAGGAAATGCTATTTTTAAAGGACCCGTGAGCATCTGTGGATTTGGCCATCCAAAAGGAGTTGCAGAATCAAATCTTCGTTGATGCAGTGGCCCGCGGTATACTCTTCCGCAGTTCTGCTGCTTCTGTATTGACAGGCAGCAAGTTTCTAGGGTTTCAGAAAAGTCAGCCCTAACTACAAATGCCAGGAACTGGAACTGGACCTCCATTACTGGGCACATGCATTTTCCCTCTGCTAGTCACATGCAAATTCATGCATATCAATGAATTAGTCAACTGATTGCAAGATTAATTGTGCACGTTTCACAACACAGTCCTACACGTGCGATAGGGGACATCCACTAAAATTGAGTGTTGGGAGAGTTAGAACAGATAAAAGGAAATACTTTTAAAACTAAACAGGTAATTAATCTGTGGAACTCCTTGCCACAGGAGATGATGATGGCATCTGGCCTACGTGCATTTAAGAGGGGATTGGACAGATTTCTGGAAGAAAAGGTCATCATGGGCTATAGGCCATGATGGGTTGTGCAACCTTCTTACGTTGGTAGTAGGCTACTTCAGAGTGCCAGGTGTAAGGGGGTGGCAAAAGGATGCAGGCATCTTGTTGTCTTGCGTGCTCCCTGAGGCATTTGGTGGGCCACTGTGAGATACAGGAAGCTGGACTAGATGGGCCTTTGGCCTGATCCAGCAGGGCTTTTCTTATGTTCTTACATGTTCTTATGTGTACTCAGAGGTGAATTCCTAACCCAGATCAGACATGCCCACAGCAGGTTCCTCAGAGCTAGCAAAAGAGCTGGCACAGATTTGAGGAGTCGACACAAAGCTAAGTTTTGCCTATTCTTAC
Organism: Lerista edwardsae; assembly: GCA_029204185.1. NCBI lineage: Eukaryota > Metazoa > Chordata > Lepidosauria > Squamata > Scincidae > Lerista > Lerista edwardsae. Next base: position 6,435,875 of record JAJKFI010000007.1, on the reverse strand, counting down.
CTTTCCCAACTGACTGCATCCCCTGATGGTGTGCAGGATGTTGCAGACTCTGTACCTGCATCTCTTGTGCTCTCTCTCACAAACCCAGGATGGGATTGGGTTTGCGTTAATCAGGAGTCTGCTTTACTACTGTTGAAATAAATGGGAAAGCTCAACTAATGCACCCCCAGTGCTATATCTAGAGGGGGATCACAGCACTAAGTTTTGCAAGCTTTGCTCTAGTCTCTGGGAATGGCTCTGAAGAGGAAGGGGAGTGTCTGCTTGCAAAACTTAGCTCTGTGATCCCCCTCTAGCTACGCTTCTGTGCACCCCTTTCTCAAAATGGTAGGGAAAATAAGTTAGCGTTTCACTGGTCACATAAATCCCGCCTTTTCTTTTTTTGTAGTTATACCAATCTGAGAGCATGGTAGTAGATTTTTTAAATCCGGTTTTAAAATTTTTTTACACACAAACTCATTATAAAGCACTTCAGGGTTCCATTGGATCCCAGGACTAAATTACAGCCTAGAGGTTTAATTCTGCTCCAAGTTTAATTTTATCGTCCCAAAGGTTAATACTGCTGTTGTTCTAACTTGCAACATTGATTTCTTAATTGTGGTCTAGTGTTTGTTTTTTGGGGGAAAAAACCTATTAGGTTATTGGGCATTTTGGACTCCCATTACTTTGTGTGACCCCCTAAGCATTCTTGTTCGTATTCTGCTTTCTCTTCTGTTGTCTCTCCAGAGCTTTCTGTTAACCCAAGTGCTGAAGTGGCAGGTCATATCTTTTCCCTAATTACATGTCACAGGCTCCTTTTTCCGTAACAAAACACACTACCACCATGAAGAGCAGGGCTCTCTGAACTTTTCAGCATGAGGGCCACATTGTATATTTAACACATTTTCTCAGGCAAAAGAAACCCGTTTTATATAGGGCTGAGGGCTGAGTGGCGCAGGGCACACTCTGTCTGCTCGATCCGTTGCAGAAACCTGGTTTGTTATTATTTGTTTATGCAAGTGCTATTTCTTCACTGTGATCTTTCTAATATTGTTGAAAAGTCAAAGTGCAGAAAGCTGATTTGTTTTATCAGCAGGGTTGAGGTTAACACTGAATTATTATGTATGTATGTATGTATGTATGTATGTGTTTGTTTGTTTGTTTGTTTGTTTGTTTGTTTGTTTGTTTGTTTGATTTCTACCCTGCCTTTCTGCCCGGAGGCACACAAGGCGGCTTACAAACAATTAAAAGGCAATACAAGCCACACTATATACAATTAAAACATATTAAAAGCAATATTATAAACAGTTAAAATTTAAACAAGCCCCGTGGATCCCATAATTTAAAAAAATGTAAAAATGTAAAAAATGCCAGTCTGCCTGTCAACATATAAAAGCTTGTTGAAATAAAAAGGTCTTCAACCCCCGCCGGAATGTTGCCAAAGAGGAAGCAGTTCTTAATTCTAAGGGGAGGGCATTCCAAAGTCGGGGGGCCATCACCGAGAAGGCCCTATTCCTGGCCGCCACCCCTCTCACCTCTCCCGGTGGCGGCACTGTCAAAAGGGCCCCCCCCCCAGAAGACCTAAGAGTACGGGCAGGATTATATGGAAGGAGGCGGTCCCTCAAATTATTGTTTGAGGGTCTTAAAGCAGGTGGCTCATGTGACTGAAAATGCGGGTCAGGCTGACACCACTCTAGCCATATGAAAAGGAGTGCCTTGGACAGAACTACACGTGTTAACATGGCTGGAAACAAAAATTTTAAGTTGCTGTGGGCCAGATAAAATCTTGTGGCCTGCAGTGTAGTTTGGGGTACTCTAGTCAAGAGCACAGACCAGTGATGGCAAGCCTATAACACACATGTCAAAGGTGACGCACCACAACATTTGGGGTGACACACCAGCATTTATCAATGCCTGACAAAAATTGAGTTTGTTTTACTCATTTTTCATCTTTGTAATTATTTGATGTTTCTTTATGTAATATATATCAATACACATGATTGGACTGTATTTTTATTTCAATAAATAAATATATATAATGAATTGTTTCTCTTTTGTTTGGGAGAGGGTTGACATGCCAGCAGAATAAAGTTAAGCATTTTCCTAAGTTTTGATACCAAACCCAAAAGGTTCACTATCAGTAGCATAGATGTATCTAAGCGAGGCAGCTGTTCTGTTTTGGATATTCAGCTGGTACAAAGGAAAGGCATGCTGTAGGTGTCTGCCCTAGAAAAGGTCAAAAAGTCAAAAGATAAAAAGATAAGAAAAGGTTGAAAGATTAAAAAAAAGTCAGGGCAGTGATACCCTCATTGCTAGTTGTGTTTACCAGAAGCATGCTGTAGTAAGTGTGCTCAGCATAGTGTTGCCGTTGAACCAAAGTGCAGCCATCTTAAGATTTTTGTTTAAAGTCTCTTGTCTAAAGTTGCTAAAGTATGTAACTTGTTTCCCTCTTTGCTCTCATTGTTCTCACTCAATAGCCCCCACCTGTAACCTTCTCCAATCCAGGGCTACTAACTCTCACAAGAACTTGTTCAAGCTAGCAGAGCTTCCTTGTTTCCTTCCTTATCAAAATGGTCACAGCATATTCTCAATGCCCAATCAACACAGAGCTTCTCAGGCCCCAGCCCTGGTGTAATTTTCCACCAAGCAGCAGCTTGGAGGAAGAGGAGGGGGGGGGGGTTATAAAAATGTTTGCAATCTGTATTTTTTTGCCTCTTTCCCTGCCTTTTCAGGGAGAGAGGACCGCCTGCGCAGGTGTAATAAACATGATCCTCATACTCCCTCGTTTGGTTGTTTGCCTTTTTAAATATTTTCCCGTGATAGAAACCATTTCAAGCCGATTTTCCGCAACAATAGGAGGCTATTTTTGTAGCAATACTGCAAAGGATAGTTTTTTACTGTTCACATGTTATTTGAAAAAGGGTTGTTTCTATTGTAGTTTATGTTTTTTTACCTGCTCATGTGGGGCGCGTTGAGGCCCACAGTGCCACAGTGAAAGGACTGCACAAATGGTGCAAGATGGTTGGGTGAAGTAGGCGAGAGGGCATGAATGGGCCCCATCTGTGGCCCCACACTTTTAGTGCAGCCTCAGAGTAAGCGGTGGGAAGGGGGGTTGTTGCGTCCACGTGCTGTCAGGCCCCGTGACAAGATCTTACTTCCCTCTGTCGGCTCTTCCTCAAAGCTCCCTCACTGTAGGCACACCAGACAAACAGTCAGGTTGAATGAACACCAAGGGTCACTGTAAAGTATGTTTGGACCATTCTCTGAGCCAGAGAGACCAGCACACAGACATGTGCCAATCTTCCCGACTCCAACAGTGGTCCAAATGCGCTTTACGCTGTCCCTTGTGCTGGCCAAACTTTGCTGGCCTAGCTGTGCCGGCCTAACTCCAGGTTAGGATTGTGTTCTCAGTGACATGCGCAACAGTGTTTAGAACAGCAAGATTATATTATGTTTTCCTAACACAGGTTTGTACAAGAAAGGAGGAAAGTGTCACTAGGCTGTTACTAGGAAGACAAAACAGGCTTTCATTCAATGCCGTAATAGATCAATAACTGAGGGGCTCACACTGGAATCCAAAAGGCTAAGGATGTTAACATTGATGAATGCATTTTAAATCAACACATATCTCTTCATTTGTAAGCATTTGGTGGGAGGAGGGGCTGGGGTATACACAGCCATCTGTTTCTGAGGATCTTTTTTTGCCTGGGCACAGATGGCAAATATCAAACACTGATAGTGTTCCCATGTAGAACAGGAGCTTAGTGAGCATTTCTAGATACAGGTTTCCACCCAAGGGTTTCCCATGCCCTTGTTTTTCACAAGAGGTCAGGATGCTAGATTAGTGAGTTTGGGCTGCGAATAATAAAGAGCACCAGTTGTTCTGCTTTTGATTATTTTTTTTAAACCCAAGCTTATATGTGTTTATATGGATGGCACTGGAGGATTATTTCTAACTGCACACTTTCATACAGATTGTTTCCTTCTAGAAACCAGGGTAATAGTGAGGAATAGGGGCACTGAAGTCACAAGAAATTTGCTTGTTGGAGAGAGTCCATGTTTGACCTTTCTGGGTTTGATGACCAAATAAGTAGTGGAAAGTAAAATGAGCTCCATTACAAGAAGTCAAATTTACAATGTGGAAAGTGAGGCCCAAATTAAATATTCTGTTAAATGTGTCATTACCTTTGATGAGCTTAGCTTTTGTTTATCACATAACAGTGAGTGAGTGAGTGAGTGTGTGAGTGAGTGAGAGAGGGGAGAGGGGGCTTTATACCTTTATCTCAGGGTGCAATCCTCATCTGGAGTTAGGCCAGCACAGTTAGGCCGGCCTTGGCCGGCATAAGGGACACTGTAAAATATGTTTGGGCCACTCTCAGAGAGGCCAGCACACAGACATGTGCCATCCCCCTGACTCCAAGAATGGTCCAAATGCACTTTACAGTAGCTCTTGTGCCAGCCAAACTTTGCTGGCAACTGTGCCAGCCTAACTCCCGGTTAGGATTGTGCCCTCAATCACACTCCCAATATGGAACACCCCTTTCCTCCCTTAACTGCTTTGCCCAATGAAATCTGCCTTCACTGTACAAAGATCAGCAAGACAGGGAGCTTTATCCAGACTGGGATCATAGCAGGGGCAAAGCGTTAGTTATTTTCTCCCTCTATAGACCAGGGCCCCGGAGCCCAGATCTACCCACTGGAAACGGCCGCGGGTAGACCAGGGCAGACCAGGGCTCCCTACCGGGAGCCCAGTCTACCTATTAGGAACAACAGCAGAGCCCAGATCTACCCTTTAGAGCCAGCCATGGGTAGACCAGTGCTCCACAGGTCAGGAAGGCATCCATAGTGCAGACCTTCCCCCATCCATTCAAAGCATATTTCCAGTGCCAAGCCTTCTTTAATCATAACTTTTAAGGTCACGGTGAGCTTAGCCTTAGTTTTTTTTTGTAGTTGGTTCTTAACGTTTGCTGACTTTACTTTGAAATCCCTGTGTCTCCACTTTCAAAAATCTGAGTCAGTGTCTGAAAAAGCCACATGTGAGCAGAGACCATCATGCAATGCTTCCAATTTGCCTATACAACTGGGGGGGGCAGGCACATGCTAATCTCCCATGTAGTTTTTGGCTCCGGGGCCCTGGTCTACCTGCGGCTGTTCGCAATGGGTAGATCTGGGCTCTGGAGCCCTGGTCTACCCGCACAATGTTGTGGGGGCCATTGGCGCCCCCCTAGACAGCCCCAAGATGGCGCCCAGGGCTCGTGCCCCCCCTGCCCCCCCTAGATCCACCACTGGGCAGATGAGGCTATGTGCATCGAGGGTTAAACAAGCTGCTATGGGGGGGCATTGCTGCCTAATCATTATTATAGCCACACCCCTTGTCATATATAAGTCAGGCAGCAGCCTCTAAAAAGTTTGAGAACTACTGCTCTATAGCACAGTTCTGACTAGGGTTGGGCCTCTCAACAACCACAATTTCATAATCAAAAAATAAGTGCATTTATTAGTGACACATTTAGAGCTCAATCTTAATCTGGAGTTAGGCCGGCAAAGTTAGGCCAGCAGAGTTTGGCCAAACCATAAAGCACGTTTGGACCATTCTCTGAGTCAGGGAGGATGGCGCAAATCTATGTGCTGGCCTTTCTGACTCCAAGAGTGGCCCAAACATACATTGCGGTGTCCCTTATGTTGGCCAAACTTTGCTGGCCTAACTGTGCCAGCCTAACTTTAGGTTAGGATTGTGCTCTTAATGTAACATGTAGCTTGGCCCTTAAGGGAAAAATAAAAGTTGTCAGAGTGACTGTATCCTTTACCAACGATTGATAAATCACCAGCAATAATTGTAAATTGCATTCTCATGAATGCTGCTGGGCAGCTCTTACTTTTCTTACCTAATCTTTATGGAATCTGCATCTTGGCCAGGAATCTCTAATACTAGATGGAATTACAACATATAGTGAACACTACTAGAAAAAAAAAAATTCTAGCCTGAAACCATTCTCTCCATCTTCTGGCTCCAAAAGATTGCAAGAAGTGATTTGCAAATAATAGCATGTCTCTTGCCATTAATTGCCTATAGATGGAGATGGTTTTTTCAGTGATCCACACGGAACGCTAAATAATGAGAATTTCTACTGAAAATGCTACAGAAAATGAAATTTAGGTCAAAATGCGAAAAAAACATCTTTTTTGCTTATTTTTTGACAGAGTTTAACACAAATTTTGATCCATTTCACAAAAACACCCCCACTTTTGTTTATTTCTGACACGGTTTTGAGGAATTAAATCCAGAAATAGTTTTCAGTAAGGGATGTGGAGGAGGAGTGGCAGAAACAGGAGGAAGCTTGCTTCAACTTGCATGAGCACGCGTGTTCATAGTTCACAGTGCGTGCTGGGGTGACTTTAATGGAATGTGGAAGTTGTAAGCAGCAGTTTCTTGATGCTCCAAGCAGCAGTCAGAGTGCAGCTCGGGAATTTTTGAGCAGGTTATTTCGGGCTGGGATGTGGAATGCTTGCCTTTGTAGGGCTATTCACCCTTATTTATTGCACTGTTTGTACAGTTCGCAATAAAATTTTTGATAAAAACACATAACATCACAACTTGCTATTTTAATCAAGAAATTTTGGGGAAAAATCTCACCAACCCCTATAGATCTGCCTCGCTCCTGCAGCCAGCTCTAGGGCCATCACTCTCTTCTGGAAAAAAGGAGTGGGAAATCCTATCCGAAGCACTGCTCTCCCCCTCTTCAAAAAAAATCATAAAAAATTGGAAATGCGAGTCAAACAGCCAGTCACATGATGAGGTGCTCAGCTCCATCCTTGCCTATGAGTTTGGCTGCCCTTGGCTTGTAATGAGTTACTGCTTTATAATTTCATCAGTATCCAAAGGACACTTTAATAGATTTTACCAGAGAGACAGAGGGCCTGGCCACACCTGAAAGGTAAACGGAGGAAACAATTTTACAAGCTCATTACGCCGCTCTCTGCTGAAATCATCCAAGGAGCCACAAAGTTTATCAGGGCCTGAAAGACAATTTGACTTTCAGGTGAAGAAATCCGATCAGTCACAGTTCTTGGGTAGGGCGAGGCAAGGCAACTTGGAGAGGAAAATGCAAGCTGCAAGCTGTATCTGTGGAAAACAACTGAGCATGCAAAAATGAAGAAAGAAAGAAAGCCCTTCACTCTGAGATTAGCATGGAGGGGGTGCGAAGGGAGGGAAGGGCTCAGCGATCACAGACAGCGGCGCTCTGTGAACTCACATGGAAATGCAACCTGAACTGCCTTGTCCAACATCCCTCCTTGGAATGCGCTCAGCAGAGGCAGTCAGTCCTCCATTTTCCACTTTGCCTAATGAATGCGATATTAAGCCTTGCATACCTCACAGGGGAACGAGAACAAGTCATTCTTTGTACTTATATAAGCATCTTTTCTGTAGCAGCCCAGAGCCCTGACAAATTATTTGCCCATAGCGGAGAAAAAGACAGTGGTGTCAGATGTAAAAAGGGCCCAGCAGCAATGATTAGAGGCTCCTGTTTCATGTGCCAACTTCTTCCTCTGCCTACCCACAAAATTATAGCATCCCAAGTGGTTTGGCAGTTTTTGTTAAACAACTTTTTTTGTTTTTTTGTTAAACAACTGTCTTGGCAAAGCAGGGTAGTGAGCCCAAGCATTTGTATGGGAGGGATAAAGTTGATAGAGGGATGTTCTTTTCCCTCTCTTACAACACCAGAACCAGGGGACATCCACTAAAATTGGGAAAGTTAGAACGGATAAACGGAAAGTAGTTAATCACCCAGCGAGTAGTTAATCTGTGGAACTCCTTGCCACAGGAGTTAGTGATGGCATCTGGCCTGGGGGATTGGACAGTTTTCTGGAGGAAACGTCCATTGTGGGTTATAGGCCATGATGAGTTGTGCAATCTCCTTACGTTAGTAGTAGGCTACTTCAGAATGCCAGGTGCAAGGGAGTGGCCAGAGGATGCAGGCATCTTGTCATCTTGTGTGCTCCCTGAGGCATCTGGTGGGCCACTGTGAGATACAGGAAGTAGACTAGATGGGCCTTTGGCCTGATCCAGTAGGGCTCTTATGTTCTAGTAGTGCGGCCAACACTTTCCATGGCTGCCCCAGTCAGAGGCACAGATTTTTTTTTAAAAACTAATTGCATTCAAGCTCAAACAATGAAATATAGGAATATTAATTAAAAGCTTTGCTAGGTTCAGAGTACCTTAGATTTTAAGCTCGCACTCCCAGTGCTTTTCTCTCTTACACACAGTTTATTAATATAACATACCCAATTCTTAAATCAATACAGGGGAATATGACTTACATGCTGGTTGATGCACCGATTCCAAAAGGAATAGAGGAATGTGTTCTTATCTATATATATAAAAACGGACGTGGGTGTGTGTGTGGGTATGTATGTATGTGGGTATGTATGCGGGTATGTATGTTCTGCATAGGCTTCTCAACGCTGGCACCAATCCGCACGAAACTTGGCACACACGTACCTTGCGGCCTGGCAAAAAACACTGCGGGGGTCAGACCCCCCTACAGCCCCCCGTTTTTCGGGAAGGGGGGCCAGATCGTCAGGAACCAAGGGGATTGCATTGGACTAGAGGTCTGCTGCCGCCCTGTGGTCACAAACGATTCTGCAGGTTATGTGATACACAGGGACTAATCCAAAATGAAAGGGAAACTGCTTTGCACTGCCTGAGTTGCAAAGAGTTGCAAATGATCCAGACAGTTCCAGCACCCAGTCGGATCTGAGAGGGACCTATTTCCAGAGGGCTAACTGCCCTACCACAGGACCTGCAGACATAGTTCAGTGAGTGTGACAATTTCATTACGCTCCTTTGCTTGATTCTGTCCCTGTATTCATTCCTTCTCCTAATAGAAGCTGGGGATACTCTGTCCCCCGGGCAACGCCGGGTAACAAAAGGCTAGTTCTGCTTATATAGAACAATTATCTTGCGCTTATCACAAGGACAACAACATTAAGGGTTGTTGGGTGTTGTAATCTTAACCTGGAGTTAGTCTGGCACAGTTAGGCCAGCAAAGTTTGGCTGCCACAAGGGACACCATAATACACGTTTGGCCCACTCTCGGTTGTCAGAGACATGCTTCATATACACGCGTCATATATATGGGAAAGGGAGTTCCACAGCTATCACAGCCACCATCAGAGCTGTTCCCTGCCAGCTCACCTCTCCTCCTCCTCCACTTTAAAAAAAGCAGAGAAGGACAGCAGGACCTCTTCAGAACGACCTGAAGAGGACCGGGACATTCCGATGGTGGCTGCAACCCTGGCCACTCTCAGGGCCAATCCCTGCCTCTCTGGCGCCACCTGTCTTCTCCTTCTCTGGTTTTTTTTTTTAAAGCAGATGGAGCAGGAGGAGAAGTGGTCTAGCTGCTTTTATTTCCGAAACTGCCATTCTGGGGAAGACATTTAAAAGGGCGGATGCTCAGAGAGCATCGCAACAGGAGCCACTTTGGAAAGTTATTTAAAGGGGCGGGCCACCGGAAGTAATTGCGGTGAGGTCATTATGTCACCACAATTACTGGGGCAGCAGCACCGTAGGTCCTGGCTCCCAGGCTGGGAGGGAGCCAGGACTGCCCCTGCATGTGACAACAAGTCCTCTCTCTAATCTAGGCCTGTCAGAGCTCAATCCTATCTGATTTTCCAGCACTGATGCAGCTATGCCAATATGTTCTGCATTCTGCGGTGCGGGGGGGGGCAGTTAAGGGAATGTTTGTTCCTTTATTTCGGGGCTGCACTGCGACTTCAGTGGTGCTGGAAAGTTGGATAGGATTGGGCCCCAGTCATATAATATCAGAAAGAAAAAGCAAAGCTGTGTTCATCTAAGGGTACAAGCTGCTTAGAGACGACAGAGCTTGCTGTAACCAAGCACTAATCACCCAACGGCAGTCCCAGAAATTGGCTCCTCGTTTTGACAGCATTCAAGCCCCACATGTTGAAAACAGTCCTCTTTGTGGATCTGTTAAGGGGGTAAAATGAAAGTTAAGAGGCGATTTTGCTGCATATTTCTTGGCTACTCCAAATGGGTCTGCATGAGCAGAAAGGAATTTTTTGGCTACGAATGAATCGAGCCTGAAGCTGGATTAACGAACACAAAACTTTGTTTTCACAGCTGAGCTACCCTATTCTCCAGATTGCCTTCTTTTGTGTAGTGTTAACGCCACAATTTTTATCCAGAGCTGTGCAGCAGGCTGAGAGGGCCAGACAGATTTTCTAGACCTTTTATAAACGCATTAGCATTTTAAAGGCTTTTTAAAGGGGTATAGACGTTGGATAGAATTTATAGTCAGTTTTTACATGCTAACTTGCTATCTGCAAATTCACTTCTCTGCGAGGCAGAAGTGCTACGTATCTTGTTATCTGTGCCTCTGTCCTCATTACCCACTATGCAGAGACCTTCCAGAGGCTGAAGGGACCTTCCGAATGGCACCTGAGATCAGCACTGACCCCTTTAAAGTGGCCGGCAGAAGCATCCACTGGTCATGTTTCAGGGGCACATGCTGGTCACAGGTGCCATTTGAAGATCCCTGCAGCCTCTGGAAGATCTGCAGCATTCAGAGATCTTTTGGCACTTCCTGCTGCATTCTGCTGGCTCCCTGAGGGTCTCCGCTAGATTATTCTGGTGACAGATAAGGTACCCTTTGCACTGAATTCCATTGATCCCATAGGATCAATGGTGCGTTATCTGCAAATTTGCTATCCATGCGGATTTCCAGGAATCTTACCTTAGTGGATAATAAGGACTGCATGTAGGCAGTGATGTCATGCAGGGGGAATGCAGGGGAACTCAGTTCCACTAGTTAAAATTAGGGCTGACTCCGCCCACTTCACTCTCCCTCCTCCCCCCTCCCAATTCCTCTGCAAAGAGCTTTTCTTCTTGATTGGCCGGCACTCAGAGGGTTAAAGGGAGCGACTCCGGATTCCTAGGGGGGAGAAGGCAGTGATGTCATTCAGGGGGAACGGACCAGAACGGGGCAGATCCTAACGGGCTCCGTAGCTGGTTCCGCGTTCCCGACAAGTGCCAATCAAAAGTGAGTTCCTGTTCCTAAATCATTTGAATGACACCACTGCATGTAGGTGTCAGTGGGGCTCAGTTCAGCTTAAAAAGAAGTGCTTCACAAGACAGGGATGACAACAGTGTCGAGAGTAAAGCAGACACCCCGTAGTAGCCAAATCTCTGCACGAATAGGCCATTTGTCAGGGCTCAACTGAGAGATATTGCAGAGGCTAGCCAGAGGTGAAAGGTCTTTGAAATTAGAAGTTGAGAAGTCAACAGTTCAGGGCTGGGTGCATCGATAGAGCAGAAGCCAAAAGACCAGAAATTAAAGCAAGAGCTTAGGAATGAAAGGAAGTCAAGATGCCAAGGAATTAACTGGAGGCATGAACCAGGGCCAGGAAAGGAGAAAGTAGCAGGAACGGGGGTGAGGCAGCACAGCAAGGAGGTGGGGCTGGAACAAGGCTGTGGACCATGGACGATGTTGTAAAGGGATTCCGGCACTTCCACATTTGGGCCAACGTCGAGCATTAACAGTTTTCCATAATATTAAATGATGGCAATGCTCGAATTAGCAGTGGTAAATCGCAAGGGAAATACTCAGTAATGGCTTCTAAATGATTTAGCAACAGGTACTCACTTTTGATTGGCACTTGAGTCGGGGCCTGCCCACCGGAAGTGAGGTCATAGCTGAAACCCAGGAACCGCCCCCAGGAACCGCCGCGTCTCCTCAGTAGGCTGCGCGGTGGCTAGGGAGAAGGCCCGGGAGTCCTGGGCCTTCCCCGGGGCCGCCATGCGGGCTACCAATTCCCCCCCCAGGAACCGCTGCACCTCCTCGGGAGGGAGCCCCAGGCAGCCTACCTGCTCATGCTGCTGCCGCCGTCAGTCTACCTCGCTCCACTGCCTGCCTGCCTGCCTGGCTCTGAGAACGTGCAGGCAACTCAAACGTTGCAGGGGGTGGGGCGGAGGGCCAACAGAGTCGACGAGTGGGTGGGTGAATGGGCGGGGCCAGCCCTAATCCTAGGAATGGGTACACGTGTACCCCCGCATACCCGCCACATGACATGTCTGGAAATACTGTAATTTTATTGAAAAAGCCGTTCAGCCTCTGCTTCAAGGATACAATGCTGGGTGATGGTTTGCTCCTGAATCACAAACAGCTTCAAATAAGGGCGGGGGAAGGAAAGCAAAGCTATCTTGCAAGGTGTGTGCTCAGACAGAATACTGAGCATTTCTAGAATGAGTAAGACTATGGTTAAAGCCTGCCCAGAGGTTGCCCCTTCTGCCGATGAAGAAGCTCCTGTGCTATTGTCGGAAGAGAACAGGCATTCTTGCCTCTGCTTTCAGCCACATAGTGCAGTCTGGAAAAGGAACTCAGAGTGCAATTCTATACTTGCGCTGCGCTCTCACCCCGGTCCACTGCTGTCGTAAACGTGTCGTGAGGCACATCTGCGCCAACGAATTGGGCACTGGACTGGCGCAACCAGCAGTGCCAGCACACGGGCGCCACTGTTGGCTGCGCCAGTCATGCACCGATTGAGTGCCGGCGGTGCTCTGTCGGCACAGAACATTGCCAAGGGCATTTCAGAGGTGTGCCAGAGGTGGAACAGGGCAGCACAGTGGGCAGCGACGGACAACGGCCCATGCGTCCAGTCCTAAGCCCTGTCCTTGACGAGAGCAGCCCCGATTTGAGCTGCTGCTGTGCACGTTGACCTGAGCCTGCACATCTGCAGGGGGTGGGCCTTAGAATGCAGCCCTGCTGCGCCGGCCTTGCTAGGCCGACGCTGCTTAGGATTGGGCTGCCCAATCTCCCAAGTACAAGGGACCTCTACCCAAATCTGGAGCCTTGCGTGGAGGAGACGCAAGATGTGCAGGATTTCCTTTGGAGAGTTATGAGAAAATGCATGTAACAGCTTTCACGTGGGCCACCTTTCTCAAATTGCTTTCGTTTGAGCCAGTGGTGTCATCTAAATGATTTAAGAACAGGTACTCACTTTTGATTGGCACGTGTCGGGACCCGCCCACCGGAAGTGACGTCATAAGCCAGAAGTGATGTCATGGCAGGAAGTGACATGAAAAAGCCCTTTTTGAGGCCTCAGATGATTTTAAACTGACCCAACAGTTGCAACAGTATTCCACAGCACCCCCAGAACATGTTAAGGAGGCCTGGCATCATGTTAAAATCCCAGAGCAACTCATTTTTCAGTGGCAAGGAAAGGAAAGGCTCCGCTCGCTGCCTGCCTGCCTGCCTGGCTCTGAGAACATGCAGGCAACTCAAACATGCAGGAAATTCAAACGTTGCAGAGGGCGGAGGCGACGAGTGGGCGGGCGAATGGGCGGGGCCAGCTGTAATCCTAGAAACCGGTACTCGTGTACCCCCGCGTACCCCCTGCATGACATCACTGGTTTGAGCCCAGATGAGCGAAGGGTAGGCTAATACCAAGATAGTTCAGAGGCTATATCTGTGGTCCCTCTGCATCACGTGGGGAAGGAGCATAAGTTCATGTCTGCCCCCCCCCTCACTCCATGCACAACTCTTGTCAGGATAGGTTCATCCAAACCACATTTAATTCTCACGTTGAGGGGTGTACTTAATTTATTCAGAAGTACTTGAGTTCTCTTTTGATTTCTATTTGCTTTAGCTGCAAACTAACCATTTGATTATATAAGCACTTTAGAGGTCAATACTGCATTTCAGTGGCATACCTGGGAGAGTCAAGGGGGGCAAATGCACCCTGCAGGGACAGCACCCTCCTCCTGCCGCCACCAATGGCTGCCCTCTTCTCCGCATATCGGAGGGGGCATGTGCTGCTTGAAGCGGCGCCTGACCCCCTCCAATACTTGGAGGAGCCGAGGTTGCAGCGGTGTGAGACACCTCCGACTATTAGAGGAGCTGCGTGCCGCGATGCCAAGTGCTTCAACCATGCTCAGCTCCTCTGGTAGTTGAAGGGGATGGGCACTGCTGTGGGTCACCTCCTCCTTTCCCCCCTTTTTAAAGGGGCAAAGAAAGGTGGAGGAGGCCCAGAACAGGAGGGGGCAGACGGCAGGCTGGAGGTCGGCACACAGATGCTGCCCCCCCCCCCAGAATGCCTCTGCTGCATTCCTGTGCATATTGACCAGGGGAAGAAACCCCACTGAAGAATATGGAACGGATTTCCAAACAAACAGGCATAAGGGCTCTGCTGCATAACCTTAAGCCATCTGTATTTGGATCGTGATCCTGCAAGCAGCAACTGGCACAGAGCTAGGCACATAAAAACTGAGCAATTCCTAGGTATTATTATCATTATTAATAATAATATTAATAATAATGATGATGATGGTGATGGTGATGCTGTTAGCCAATCCTGTCAAAATGCTCAAGGTCTTCGACAAAGGGCTAGACTCAGCCCACAGGAGAGAGCCTGAGAACGCCAAGCCCATCTCAGTGAACCAAGGGATGAGCTGGCTCATCATCCGAAAGCCGCATCGCCACTGGCAACAGCCTGCACTGTGTCCCTGCACTGAATGACGACTTCTTTCACGGCACCCGGGGGCAGCCTGCCACTTCTTGAGCCATCCGTGCCAGCGCCGCCAAGCTCTTGGCCCGGATTCAGCCGGTGCCATGCCGGCCGGACGCGGACATCAAAACCCGACAAGCCTGCAGCCCGAGGTGGGGCTCACTGCTCTCGCGCTCAGCCTTTGCCTTTGAAAATAATCCCGCTCATCTTCTTCAGCTTTGTTATTTTCTCTTTTTGTCCCAGGAGGCCCTTTTTGCACGCCTTGTTAGCACATTTCCAGCCAGTGTGAAGAATGCTTTGAAGGGCGGTCCTGCCACTGCAGCCCAGCGCTGGGGCCCTTTGATGTTAATCCCAGCTTTAATGTGTCTACATGACATTACTGAGGACAGGCCAGGGTTCTCTCTGTCACCTGGCAGGCACGACTACGGAGGGAGCGGTGCCATCGATAACGCTCCGATGCCTGCTGGGCTTTCCCCGCCTTTCAGTTCATGGCTGAGAGCGCTGAGAGGACAGCAGGGGGCAAGAGGTCGCTCTCTGGGGCAGTTTCTCGCTTCTTGTGAGAAAATGATGGGATGCACAAGGCTGGTTAGGAAGCTCCGGGGAAAGCACAGGGCGACAGCATTTCTCTAAGACATAGTTTATGACACCTGGCCAGACTGCACTGCCTCCAGCTGCAAGTGGGAGTGATCTCCGACGTTTTTAAAAGCATCTCCCTGCGCATAGAAAACTAGCACGCCAGGATGAAAGTGCCCAGCTTTCTCCCTAGGGCAGTGGTTCCCAGACTGTGAGCTGTGTTTGCCCAGAGAGCTGCAGAAACAAGCCAGGGGAGCTGCAGAATCCTTGCAAAAAACAAGCAGCTCTATGCAATTTATAGGATTGTAGTCTTAATGGGGAGCCGCAGCCAATGGCCCAGTAGGTCAAGGGAGCTGCCAGTAAGAAAAAAAAGGGAACCACTGCCCTTGGGGTTCCTTTCCAGGAGTGGCATAGCTAATGAAAGTGTAGCCTGGTGCCGAGGGCAAAATGATGACCCGGAAGTGACATCACAACAAGAAGTGTTATCATTTCGGGAAGTGACAGTATGCCTGTGCTTTAAAAAAAGGTTCAAAATGGGGGGGGTGGCATCTTGTCCCCCGCAACATGTACCCTCCTGCTCCCTCCAAGCCAACAGTCACCCTCGAACAGTGGCGTAACTATGTCATTTGACACTCAGGGCCCATAAGTTTTTAACATCCCCCATATGACCAAATCATTCATTCACTCATTCATATTTTTCATATTTGTATACTATCCTTCTCCCAAGGAGCTCAGGGTGGTGTACATGGTTCCTCCCTTTCTTTTGTTGACTTTAAAAAGTCATCTAAGCTAGCAATTTTTGCATGACAGTTGCATTTTTGTTTTCTGTTTTTTCGTCATAACATTTGATAAAGGTATTACACTCCATTTGATTCAATGCATTCTGCATTGAATTACCTTTCCAGTGATATATAATATGATGGTATTATTCAAACGCACTGAGGTTTTTAACATTTTGGCCAATCAATCAACAGTATTTATATACCGCTTTTCAACACAACGTTCACAAAGCAGTTTACAGGCAAAATAATAATTAAGTGGCTCCCTGTCCCAAAAGGGCTCACAATCTTAAAAATGCAGACCACACCAGCAATAGCCACTAGAAGAGACACTGTGCTGGGGTGAAGAGGAACAATTACTCTCCCCCTGCTAAATATAAGGGGAGCACCACTTGAAAAAGTGCCTCTTGCCTAGTTAGCAGTGGCTACTAGTGTCAAGTTCAGCTTGTTGCCCCCCGCCCAAGCTTGTTGGTGCAATTGCATCCCTCTGCACTTCTTTAGCTATGCCCCTGCCTCCCACAACCTTACCTATCCCTGATCTTCACACTTCTCAATGTCCTTTCAATTTCCCGGCTTTTATTCCACGGCAGATACTTTATGGATTAAATTTAAGCTGCCTGGTGTTATAACCAATATATAACTAAATGCAGCTGCTGGGGAACTAGCAAGAAAGAGGGGTCGTGATCCTGTCATACTCCTCTTGTATCATCTGAACTGATTTGTGGATTCATGGTTGAAACTGTTATCTGACATATTACTATTAAAGACTTTTACACCTTGGGATATACAAGACTCTGCATATGAGTCTGCTCATCCCTGCTCATGTCCTGATCATCTAGGACAACTGATTATTTTGCTGCAGGGAAAATAGTCCCAGGTGTGAAAGGTGCTTTCCTTTCCACCGGGGAAGCTGCAAACCACCCCAACTACAGCTGCCAGGGGTCGTTACAGCCAGCCACCCATGCATGGAATGCAAGGTGCACAACTTGCTAGGGTAGCAGACTCCAGAAAAGGCTGGCCACAATGACCCCTGGAAGCTGTAGTAGGGGTTGTTTGTGGCTTCCCCAGCAGAAGGTGAAGCTCATGCCAGGGAAGGATCAGGAGGGGACCGGATCTGGCCCATGGACCAGAGTTTTGAGCCCCCGATCTAGGAAGGTAGCATCGCAAGCGGCTTTCCCATTGTGACGCGCATCTTATGGAATTCCTTCCTGGATAGGTGACCCACCCTTGCTTTTCACAGGGAAACAAAAACATTCCTGTTTCATCAGGAATGATTCTGTTTTAAATTGAGTCGTCTCCCCGATTCTGTTGTAAATTTGATAATATATATTATTTGGGAATTTTAAAAATTATTTTTAAATGGATTTATGAGCCACCTTGAGTCCCCACCTAGTTGGGGAGAAAGGTAGCATAGAAAGACTTTTTTCTGAATAAATGAATAAATACAAGTCAAAAAAGAGGAAAAATCAGCTCTATGATAGAAAATTAACCTGACAAAATACATGCTTGGTCCCTTGTAACTGTCTGCAAAAACAGCAGTTCCACCATTGCACATTTTTCCTGAAACAATGATTTTCTTGGAACCACTTATGCAAAATAAATATAGATATGAAAATATACTTATTAAATATCTTTTTAAAAACACAATCATCTCTCTTTCTTCCTTACAGCTGAGCACCCTGGAATAGTCTACATGGGAAGAGGAATGGTTCTCCGCCCCGCCCCCGAGGTCAAGTACTGTGTTTTTCACCGGCCCTGTTATTTCCTGGCACCCATCCCAACCTCCGATTAATCACTCCAGCCACACTCCACTCTAAACGATGCCAGGCAACGTAATCCACTGGCGATCTATCCTGGGATCTCAGAAGCACTAAAGCGAAGGCATTAGGCATTTTAACAAAACTCCGTGCCAAAAAATGCCTTCTATTCCTCCTGCACAGAGTTTTCTAGGCTCAGCAGGACGCGACCAAGCAGAGCCTCCGTGGCTGAGACCAATTCTTTTCATGCGCCCCAACCAACCCCTCTCTCACATGCCTCCCGGGCAAGACTGGACCAGAACTTTTTTTTTAATGTGATGATAATAGCTTCCTCTGTTCTGCTAGCTCAGGACAGCGTACTAGAGTTTCAGTTCCATTATGTTTTTAAGTTTATATTTTAAGATTTTTAATCTTGTTGTCCAGGGTCCCCCCCCCCCCAGACCCCAACCTTACCTGGGTAACCTGAGGGTCGCCTCCACGGACAAGGAACGGCAGCAGGCAGCAGCCTCCAGCCTCCCACCAGGGCACAAGCAAGGCCCTCAGGCAGCGGTGTTATGCTGCCGGAACGCTGGGCGGGACATCCGGGTGATCGACAGCCCGCCCGTCGCGTTCCGTCGCGTTACGCCATTTGCGTAACGTACGCAAGCGGCGTAATTGGTTACGC
>JAJKFI010000007.1:6372752-6417203 GCA_029204185.1 Lerista edwardsae | reverse complement strand
TGCCGGAACGCTGGGCGGGACATCCGGGTGATCGACAGCCCGCCCGTCGCGTTCCGTCGCGTTACGCCATTTGCGTAACGTACGCAAGCGGCGTAATTGGTTACGCAAACGGCGTAACGCTCCGGAACGCAACGGGTGGGCTGTCGATCACCCGGATGTCCCGCCCAGCGTTCTGGCAGCATAACACCGCTGCCCTCAGGGAAAGCCAGAGGAGGACCGGCCAGGGCAAGCCAGGCCAAAACCCTGGGGACTAGACGGAGGGTAGGGCCGGGAGTGGTCCTGCAAACCCCGGTGCCTAGGCAGCTAGGAGAGGAAGGAGTCTCAGGAGGAGAGGAAGGGGTGGAGTCTCAAGGACGGGACCCAGCCAGAAACGTAGCAAGCAGCCAGTGCTGACGGCAGTTGTGGAGGGGAAGGCAGAGCAGGAGGTTGTGGAGAAACAACCTCCTGGGTCTCCGAGGGTAATGGACCAAGAGTGAAGCAACCTCCTTTCCCTGCAACTGGCCTGAGGCTGACTTTACCTGCTTGAACCGGCTCAACCTTCCTGGCACTTCCCACTTCCTCTCGTCAGCGGTCGACAGGTACTGAAGCACATGATGGGGTATGAACCCCTTCAGAACCCCTCGATCCTGCCACCCCAGGACCAGGCCTGCCCCAGGGATGTGACAATTTTTTTTTTATTGTTAGCCACCTTGGGTCCCTTTCAGTATGGGGGAAAGGTGGGCTAGAACAACAACTACTACTACTATAAAATTATTATTATTAATAATAATGTCCAGCCCCTTTCCCTGCTCAGCCTTCTCATTTCTCCTTGCCTTCCAACATCCAGCCTACGGTTAGCAATATTTCCCCCTTCCCTTTAACAGTGCCTTTTCACAACAATTAAATAGGCAGAAATTCAACAAGTTAATCTTTCCTCCAACTCAGCAGCTCATAAATGGGAGAACTACTCCTGTTGAACTTCTGCCTGTTGTACAGCTGTTGCATTTTCATCAGTCCTGCAGCATAAGTCTAATCCCAGCCATGTCCTTTTTCAGGTACAACCACAGATACTTAACGTGCTTTGTTCTGAGAAGCTTGGTAGAGTTGCTAATGGACTTTCGAGTTGTATTGTGCATTTCTCTTTAGTGACATACAATTTAAGTGAAGTATAGAGGGAAAGCAGGATCACTGCACACCTGAAAGATTGTGGGAGATATGCAGCCTTCAGAATGTCTTCCAAACCTGGTTCTCTTTAGCCACTGAGACAATAATCAGGGCAAGTACGTAGTAAACTGAGCTCTGCTTACTGACAGTGTTCAAACCTTGTGCTCCAACAAACTTAGAGCACAATTGTAAACTGGAGTTAGGCCAGCACAGGTTAGGCCAGCAACATTTGGCTGGCACAAGGGCAGTGATGTCATTCAGGGGGAACGGACCAGAACGGGCGTTCCGGATCCTAACGGGCTCCATGGCTGGTTCCGGGTTCCCGACAAGTGCCAATCAAAAGTGAGTTCCTGTTCCTAAATCATCTGAATGACACCACTGCACAAGGGCCACCGTAAAGCGTGTTTGGACCACTCTTGGAGTCAGGGAGGATGGAGTCTGTGTGCTGGCCTCTCTGACTCTGAGAGTGGTTCCAACATACTTTGCGGTGTCCCTTGTGCCGGCCAAACTTTGCTGACCTAACTATGCCAGCCTAACTCCAGGTTACAATTGCGCTCTTAATTGAGCTGGCCAACCTTGTAAGGTAGCCAATCAGGGATCCAAGACATCTATTTGTTTCACTGTTTGTTTGTAGGGGCAACGTTGTCAAGCAACTGATGGGCCACAAAATGTAGCTGCATTCCATGCCTAGGCGCTCCTTGCATAGGAGCAGGCCTACTCTAGTACTCTAGTAGCAGGCCTTTGCTATCAATGAAGGAAATTCTGATTGTTGCAAATTGATGAGCTTTTTTTTCACTCACATGAGTTGTTGTTTTTCACTCACATGTCTAAGATTTCAGTCCTTGAGCTAAAACTGAGCCCTATACCGTATTCTGGGCAGGCCTGTTTATTTATGTATGTACAGTATTTGTCTTTGCACCGACACCTCCTGCTTAATTGCCACTAAGCTCTGAGGATCATCAGTGGATTATATTGCCTGCCATGGTTGAGACCAGAGAGTGATTAGTTGGAGACTGGATCAGACTCCAAGAGCGGAGCAGGTGAAAAGCGCATCACTAGATCAGTTGCTGAAAGCATAGAAGCCTTCAATCAAATTCACAGAGCCCCACTTTAAGCAAAATGAGAAGTAGAAAGAAGATCGAGAGCTTACATATTTTCACCTACAGCTGTTGTTTCTGTAATGGGTATCAGCAAATCTATCTGTCTTTCTTTAATCTCTCAGAGGAGGCTTTTTGTGTTTGACAAAATAACATCATGCGTTCCATCTTCCGCCAGCCTGGCTTGCATAAGTGGAAAAGCCTTCTTTCGTGACAGCAAAGAAGCCCAGCTCCAAAGCATCTCTCTCTGTCCCAGGGACCTGGGCTGCTGGCTCAGGGGGGTAATTTAAGCTTTCACACCTACAGAAGCTGCAATTGAACCTGAAGCACTGAGAGCCTTGCTCTGATACAGAGCCCCCCAAAGCACATTACTCCTCTCCACTCATTTTGATGCTCATCACTGCTGATCTGATGGAAACCTGGGTCAGAAGGAAATGCAACATGGAAGTATATCTCTACGAGATCAGCACCACAAACTGAGAGTGCAGTCCTAAGCTGGAGTTAGGCCAGCAAAATTTGGCCGCTAAAAAGGCCAGTGTAAAGCGTGTTTGGACCACTCTTGGAGTCAGGGGAGATGGCACACGTCTGTGTGCTGGCCTCTCTGATTCCAAGAGTGATCCAAACATACTTTACAATGACCCTTGTGCCAGCCTAACTGTGCCGGCCTAACTCCAGGTTAGGATTGCCCCCTGAGTCAGATGGATTTATCTTTTATTCCATTGAAAAAGAAAAAAAAAACACTGGATTTGACTATCAGACATCTGCATTTGTTCTTTTCACAAGATAAAGCTAGGGGAAAAACCTGGTATCGTTCACACCAAATCCTTGGTGGAGTCATTGGTCACAGTCCTACTTCCAGATTTGGTTTGGGCGAGAGTTTCTCCTGAAATTTATTTTGCTGTAACGCTCCATCGAAATGGTTGCATCCAAATCTCGTCTTCTGGTTTGCATTATCTGAGTTGATGCAAACAGAGGGAAAGTGTTATGTTCATGCAGGGGGCTGGAGAAGGAAGGGGAAATGAGTGAACTTGACCCCTCTCATCCTCTTGCATCAGTACTAGACAGATGTGAATGGAATCAGGGGTTGGCTACAACCCAATTGTCTGAACTGACATTGTATCTGTTGGTTGGGAAGGAGTCCTACCAGTGGATCATCTACAACTCTGGAGTGCTCACTCCTGAATTGAAATGCAGATAGGGAGGACACCAGCTTACATAAGAAGAGCCCTGCTGGATCAGGCCATCTAGTCCAGCTTCCTGTATCTCACAGTGGCCCTCCAGGTGCCTCAGTGAGCACACACGACAACTAGATACTTGCTTCTCTTTGCCACTCCCCTGTATCTGGTCACCTACTTCTAAATAAGGTGACTGCACATACCCTTCGTGGCTTGTAACCTGTGATGGATTTGCCTTCTAGAAAATTGTCCAATCCCCATTTAAAGGAACCCAGACCAGATACCTCCTGTGGCAAGGAATTCCACAGATTAATTAGCTGCTGGGGTTTTTTTTTTTTAAAGTATTTTCTTTTATCTGTACTCTCCCAACACCCAATTTTCGTGGATGTCCCCTGGTTCTGGTGTTATTGTTCATGCTTGCAGCTTGAAATAGCACTGGGAGCCCTTCCCAGGCAGCAATTGGTCCCTGGAGGAAGAACTCAACATGGAGCCCTGCTAGCCAGCAGATTACAGCCTGTACAGAGGTTCTGGAATGTGCATATAGTAGAGGGGGATACAGCCAAAAGGATCTCCCTTTTGCCACATGTGCATACATGGCCAGGGACATTGCAGGCATTCCAGCGGTGTCATCCTGGCGGAACGGCCCAGTACGCCGTTCCACTAGTTCCGCGGATGGGCCCGGGCCGCGTCGCCTCTCCTGAGGATGGGCAAGCTGCTCCCGGGCCCGCCCTCCCTCCCGCACGTCCGAATCACTCTGAAATGGAGTGATTTGAGGCGCAGGGAGGCGCAGGGAGGCATGGCTGGCCTCCGCCATAGGGGCGGAGGGCTGCCAATCATCCGGGCGTTCCGGTTTCTGGCATGCCCGGATGACATCTCTGAGGCATTCCAATGAATGCACATGCCTGCCACTGCATTA
This sequence comes from Lerista edwardsae, assembly GCA_029204185.1. Taxonomy (NCBI): domain Eukaryota; kingdom Metazoa; phylum Chordata; class Lepidosauria; order Squamata; family Scincidae; genus Lerista; species Lerista edwardsae. Next base: position 6,412,872 of record JAJKFI010000007.1, on the reverse strand, counting down.
ATTGAAAAGCATGGGCACCCTCACTACTTCGGACGACATGTGCAATGCCTTTAAAGGCGCAATCCTAACCTGGAGTTAGGCCGGCACAGTTAGGCCAGCAAAGTTTGGCTGGCACAAGGGACACGGTAAAGTGCGTTTGGACCACTTGCAGAATCAGCGAGGCCAGCACACAGATGTGCGCTATCCCCCCTGACTCCAAGGGTGGTCCAAATGCAGTTTACAGTGGCCCTTGTGCCAGCCAAACTTTGCTGGCCCAACTGTACCAGCCTAACTCCAGGTTAGGATCGTGCTCTAGGTATGCCATGCATTCTGAACAATGGGCAGCTGTTTCAGCCCGGAATTCTCTTCTCTTTATCTGCTTAGTGGTTTAAAACACGGTCTGACAACAGCATAAGCCTCATTGAGTTGGCCATCCCCCTTATTGGTTTCCCAGCCTGAGTTTGTGCCATTTCCGTTGCTTAGGAAACATAGTGGGAAGATGCACTGCGGGGGCGGGGGGAGAGCATCTTTTCAGCCAAGGGAAAAGAGCAATCACATTTCATATAACTTCTGCTGACAGTGACAGCCTCAAACCTGAAGGGAATTGGGGGCAAAGATCCAATATTGCAATAGGATGATATCCAGCTTTTCTATTATTGCGCGAGGTCAGGCGACTAGTTTTGCTCTGTTGCAGTCAGCTTCAGCCCCAGAGAAAGGGATGGGATAAGAGGAGCAGGTCAGCCAGTGCCACTACTGATTGCTACAGCACAGTTTATTAAGGCAGACAGCAGTAATGGAACCGTTAAAAGAGAGAGTGAACCTCTATATGCACCACACACCTGCACAGAGCTGGTCCTCCACGCAAATGCGCTGCTTTGCAGAAGAAAAAGACAAATGGCAAAAACAGAATTCTAGCAGCATTATTGCTGCATGACAGCCACCCCCTGAGATACAGGAAGATACTGGATGGGCCTTTGGCCTGATCCAGCAGGGCTCTTCTTATGCTCTTAAAGGGATTTGTGTCTTCTTCAGCCCATTTAATTTATACCCATTTCATAATTTAGAACAAGAGTCCAAGCAGAATTAGTTTGATGGCCGGAAATATTGGTGCTGCCAAAGAATAATCGCATAATGTACCCTGAAACACAGGTATAGGACAAGCCCCTTCAAACCCTCACCCACAGACGTTGGCTACTCCTTCCCTTCACTCAGGGCACAATCCTACCCTGAAGTTAGGCCAGCACAGTTAGGCCAGCAAACTTTGGCCAGCACAAGGGACACCGTAAAGTATGTTTGGACCGCTCTTGGAGTCAGAAGCCAGCGCACAGACGTGAGCCATCCTCCCTGACTCAGAGTGGTCCAATCGCGCTTTACGGTGGCCCTTGTGCCGGCCAAACCTTGCTGGCTTAATTGTGTCAGCCTAACACTGTTAGGCTGTTAGCCTAACACTGTTAGGATTGTGCCCTCACTCTAGTCATCAGTCCTGATAGCTTTCTCTAGAGCACAAAGTTCAGGCACTTTGGTGCAACAAAAAGGCAGAATTCAGAGGATCAACCTCTGTTTGTAGGAATACATGTTCAAGAGGCCCAGTTCTAAAAAAAAAAGTGGTTCTTTTCTTAAAAACAGCCACTGAGGCACAGGTGTGGTGTATGAGGGGAAGGATTAAGGCCCTTCCCTTGCCCTGTTTCCTTGCTAAAAACCATCAAAGCAACTATTGTCTCCCAAGTAGGTACATGAAGACACAAAAGACACAGAAGCTTTCAGGGGAGGTGTTTTTAGGAGGAAAGCAGCATGAGGAGAAAGACTTAACTCCACCTCCTTGCATGCTGCAGACCCAACAAGGATTGTCCCTCATGCTATTTTTGTAGAGAGACACTTCCAGTGAGAGAGACATCCCTTTAGTGTAGGTTTTCTGAACATGTGGTTTAATCCTAATGTACTATTCAAGGGATGTGGGGACAGAGTTTCTGATCTGTGGAAGCTTTGCTGAAATTCAGTTTTACTGTGGCACTATAACAGGCACACAACTTTCAATACAGTGCAAAGATAAACATTGGGAGGTTCCAGGCTGCAAGCTTTATCTAACGATCACATTTCTCTGCTGCCCGTCCTCCAAAGAGCTCAGGTTGATGTACATAGTTCCTCACCTCCTTTTGGCCTCACAACAACTCTGTGAGATAAGTAAGGCTGAGAAAGTGTGTGTGTGTGTGTGATTGGCCCAGGGTCACTCAGAAAGCATTGGGGCTGGGTGAGGATTTGAACCTGGTTCTTCCAGGTCTAAGTCCAACTCCTGAACCACTACACCACCCTAGCTCTATGCAAAGCATCTTTATGCAAAAGCAGGTCAAGGGAGAAGCCCCAGGAAGAAGCCTCACCCCCAAATTTTATTATTAGTGGGGTGGCACAGAGGATGAGGAGAACAGTGAGCACAAACACCCTCTCCTCCAAAATTAGGCCTGTAGAGGAAAACCAGGTAATCACAAAGAGGCATAAGAACATAAGAAGAGCCCTGCTGGATCAGGCCAAAGGCCCGTCTAGCTTCCTGTATCTCACAGGATACAGGTTCCTGTGTCTCACAGCGGCCTACCAGGTGCCCCAGGGAGGCACGAGACACAAGACGCTTGTGTCTTACTTACATCCTTACTAATGTAAGGAGGTTGCACAATCCATCACGGCCTATAGCCCACGATGGACTTTTCTTCCAGAAATCCGTCCAATCCCCTCTTAAAGGCATCTAGACCAGATGCCATCACCACCTCCTGTGGCAAAGAGTTCCACAGACTAACCACTCGCTGGGTAAAAAGTACTTCCTTTCATCTGTTTTAACTCTCCCAACCCTCAGTTTTCAGGCACATGCAGGAAATTTACATGTCAGCATCAAAACCACCCAAAACCTGCAGGTATTTTGTTTTGTTATCAGCATAAACCATGTAAATAAGATGCTGCTGTTTGCTTTCTTAATTTGCTTCCAAAACAAACAGTGCATAATTTGAGGTGTATTGAGAATGGCTGGGCTGGTGGAACGGGAATAGCCACACTCGTGCTCAACAGGGAGAAATAGAAAGTCTGCTTTCTAAAAGCCTTTAGAAGACGACAAGAGTTGTTTGTAGCTGCTTCCACCCAATAAAGGCTAAAAACTTGCTTTTAAACATTTCTGAAAACTCCAATGTCAGTAGGGAGTTCTGCTATTCACTAGTAAAGTGCTGTTCTGTTGTTTTCCTTTGCTGAAATGTTGTTTTCAAACCACTAGCCTGAACTCGTTGCATAAAAAGGGAGTTAAGTAAAAATGGATTCAGAATACCGTCATCTGAGCATTATGAAAATGCAGACTAACCCACATCCATTCAAACCAAGGATTTATTTTCTATACAAAGCTGATTGGGAAATATTACTTGATCCTCTAGTTCAGTTCTCAGTCTCAGATGCCAGATATGATCAGCAGTTCTTCTGCCTGCCTCGCTCATATGGAACGTTGAATAGGAATCAGTGCAAGGGGAAATGAGGTCTTTCTGTAATTTCAAATAATTCCCATTGTAAATCCAAATATCCACCACAGTACAGAATCAGTACAGATTTCCTGATTGCCCCTGAAAGCACGTTTTTTTGCTCCCTTTCCTTCTGTGTCCTACAATGCTTTCAAAAAGCTAGTAGCTTCAATAGCTGTGGGCGCAATCCTAACTGGGACTTACGCTGGCACAGTTAGGCCAGCAAAGTTTAGCTGGCACAAGGGACACCGTAAAGTATGTTTGGACCACTCTCAGAGTCAGCGAGTCCAGCACACAGATGTGCGCCATCCACCCTGACTCTGAGAGTGGTCCAAACACACTTTATAGTAGCCCTTGTACCGGCCAAACTTTGCAGGCCTAACTGTGCAGGCCTAAATCCAGGTTAGGATTGAGCCCTCAGTCTGGTTAGCACTGCCAAATGTTTGTTTTATTTTATTAACTAATATGGGTATCCTGTACTGAAGCAGTCTATATTGAATATTGAATTTAGGAGCCTTGACTATTGAATTTAGGCTCCATACAGATGTTAGCAATTTCACTGATTTATTTAACAGGTTATATACTGCATCCTGCCAGGCTTGACACTCAACTCTAAAGTAGGGGTTCTCCTAGACCAGAGTTTGTCATTTAGCCCACACCAGCGATGGGATCTGCAAATGACCTGGGGAAATGCTGGGCGGGACTTAGGCGGGACATCCAGGTGATTGGCAGCCCATCCGCGGCGATCCTTAGCTGCCCTGGCCTCGGGGGGGGGAGGCTCCTGCTCACTGCGGAGGATGGGTGAGGGTTGCGCCAGGTGCCTGGGCGAGCAGCTGTGGGGCGCGCTAACCGGGGGCAGCCCCCCCAGGCCAGGACAGCTGCAGAACGCTGCAGATGGGCAGCCAATTGCGTGGAAGCCCCATGGAAGTCCCGCCCAGCATTCCCCCAGGTCGTTTGTAGATCCCATCGCTGGCCTATACCCCCATCTCTCTCCGTCTTTTCCTTGTAAGAGAATCAAGCAGTCTGGGTCAAGCAGTTTCTCCCTGCTTACATGTCATTTTATGAGCAGGATGCAGACTCCATAGTTTCTGGTCTAGCCCCTCCTATTGAAGCTTGGGTGACAGGACGTTGGGTGGGGAAGAGGGGAAGGTGCCCCCATATACATTCCATCTCTACAGTCCTTCATCGAAGCATGGTATAAGTAAGAGACAGGATTAGGGTCACAGCATCCATTCCCTTCATTCTTCCATTGGGGTGACTAGGGAAAGCGTACGTCTTACAGGTCTGCAAAGGCAGCCTAGTGGACCACTGTTCTTCCCAGGAAGGAGAAGACAACCCTGGCCCTAGTTTGCCAGATTGCACAGCAATGTTGTATAGACCAGTAGTGATATTGGCAGTGACATCGCAGGCATCACCAGACTGATGATGCTGAGTGGCAGTGAACAAAACTGCAAGTCTTTGACAAGAAAGCCAGTAGTGTCATCAAGCTGTGGGAACCACAATATGCCATTTTTGTCTAACTGATGCACATGGCAATGGGAGGGAGGTCATCTGCATCCCCTGGAGCCAGCGTGCCTACTCATCGGCAAAACCTAATTGCTCCCATCTGTTCTGTTTTAAGACACTGACTCGTTCAGGGCCACCTAGGATGCGAATGGAGATGATTTATTATTGCTTTGCCTTGTCATTCTTTACACAGACCCTCCGGTTACAGGGGATCTGCATGGTGAGGAATGAGGGCAATAACTTACTGAGGAACAAGTCAAGAGGGACTTAGCAGTTAGCAAGCCAGTGGTTGAATTGGGGAGTTATAATTTCCGAAGAAGATCTGGAACAAGTGGGCATCTTTTGGCTTTATTGAGGAGGGGGGTTGAATTCACAGTGTTTTTCCTCTTTCTCCCTATTCTTCCATCCCCAACCCACCCCAGCTTGCCTCCAATGCCTTTGAACTATTGTGTGTTTCTGCCAACCATGTTTTTGCAACCCCAATGCAGAGGGAGGAGACACAAGGAGGAGGAACAGGGGTATGGAGCCGGCAGGGAGCTGTCCAGCAAGATCCAAGCAGCAGGAGCAGATCCTGAGAAGAAGTTTGTGTCAGGAGCTGTCCAGCAGGAGCGCACTTATCAGGCTGAGCAAGGAAACTGTACCCAAATTGCTCTTGCACCAGCTACCGATGGGAAGAATTGCATAGTGCAGCTGGCTGCTTGGCTGCTCTTTCCTGGACCTCGCCCAGGCCATCATTCAGCACGTGTGCCTGCACTTCTTGGGGGAGCACTGGGTCCTTATATAGTTTAGCCTTCTTGGGTGTGGCATTTGTCTGGGAAGACAGTGTCTGGTAGTCTTTAAAGGGAAGATTGGATTTTAGCCGAGGTCCACTGTCGGGACTCATTCCTTCTCCTTGGTTGAGGTCTGGGCACAGATAAGTCCTGACAGGATGGTCCTTACCTCAGAATGCCAGGTGCAAGGGAGTGGCAACAAGATGCAGGTATCTTGTTGTCTCATGTGCTCCCTGAGGCATCTGGTGAGCCACTGTGAGATACAAGAAGCTGGACTAGATGGACCTTTGGCCTGATCCAGCGGGGCTCCCCTTATGCTCTTAAGGCCCAGATTGAGTTGCAAGTTGTTATAGCTCCCCACAGACAGGATAGCAAGTTCTGTTTTATTTACCCGATATTTACCTCAGAATTTTGCCTCAGAATGCCAGATACAAGGGAGTGGCAACAGGATGTAGGCATCTTGTTGACTTGTGTGCTCCCTGAGGCATCCGGTGGGCCACTGTGAGATACAGGAAGCTAGATGAGAAGGGCCTTTGGCCTGATCCAGTGGGGCTCTTCTCATGTTCTTATGACACCTTTTTTAGATTGTGATTATTTATTCCTCCACAACTGTGCTACCAGTTCAGAAAATCTGTATCCTTTTCTCCTGTGCCTCCCGCCCCTGGAATTCCTGTGGCTGCCACCACTGTGCATACATCTCTCTTTTTCCCACCATCACTACTCGACCTTGCTGTAGTACTTGGTTATCACAAGAACAAAACCGACAGACACCGCCTGGGACAAAATGTCCCCTCTCTCCAGCAGTCGGCATGGCTGTGCAAACACTATATTTTATCTAAAGTGGCAAAGTCAACCATCTCTATTTCACAGGGATTTAGAGTCTTAATTCTATCCTAAAATGTTTGCATAACACTTTGAATTCTTCCCAAGCGCCAGAGCAAAGCAGTGCCCTACAAGCTTGGCAGAAATTGATTTCGGAGAAAGGAGTGGGGGACACACAATCCTTTCTAGAGAGTTTCTTAAGAGACAAAGCCATTCCACGCTGACATACATACTAAACAGCAAATAGATTCTGTGTTCCTCTTCGATCACATCTGAGAGGCAAAAGTGGTGCCATGAGCAAACCCTCCATTCTGGAAATCAATTCTGAATTTTAAAACGCCAGGCCCCTTAATTGATAGGCTTGCTAATGTTATTTCCTTTTGTTCCAATCTACCCGTACCATCCTTCGCCCCTTCGCCCCTCCTTCATATTTAGCTGTCAGTCTGGCTGATTTCTGTGTTCAAAAGAACATTCACAGTACAAACACCAAGAAATGTTTTGGAGCTAGTATAGCCGCTAAGATAGTGAAAAAAGGCCCCATGATTTGTCTGTTTGGAAAGATGTGTCTCAACGCCCTCACATGAGTCTCCTTGTCTCCTCCCCTTGCCTCCTGCTTTAATTGGAAAACACTGGTTTGCTTGTAGTAAAAAAAAAGTCTCTAAGACATTTCATGCATTTCAAAGAGCTGTTGTCAACCCTTGGTGGGTTTATTTATCTGTATTCTCTGCTTGAAAAGCTGCCGCTGAAATGGGCTTCCGGGGTATAAAATTAGCCAACCTTCTTCCTCTCCTTACTGCCACTCAGGCAGCCTCACTCCCCCAGACCCCTTGGTGGAGCCCAGATGCTGAGAAACTAAATGTTAGAGGCCTGTCGTCTGCAGGCGAGCCGGATCTGTGATTAATGAGCAGCCCCTGGCAGATGCAGCTTATCTTGAGAATGCACAAAGGCAGCGGGTAAGCAGGCATGAAAAGTGCACATTTTTCACCCACAGAGCCACTGCTGGGCAGGAAGGTGGAAGGAAGAGATTTTTCACGCCTTTGCCACAGAGTGCCAGATATCCATGGGACACGACAGCACAGCAGAGATCTAAGGAGAGCTGGAAGAGTCATTGGGCTTTTTCCCTCCACTAGAAAAAAGAGCCTCCCATCCAGCCATGCCTCCCTCAGCAAAAGGATCTCACTGCACATTGTAACAGGAAAAGAGGGGAAATAGCAATTGGAGCACTTGCCTGCAGAGAAAGGCTCCTTGGATGGCGGGTGCGGTGAGAGATTCCAAGCCAAAGCAAAAACTCAGAGCACAATCCTAACCTGCTGTTATGCCAGCACAGTTAAGCCAGCAAAGTGTGGCTGGCACAAGGGACACTGTAAAGCGCGTTTGGACCACTCTCGGAGTCAGGGAGGATGGAGCACATCTTGTGCTGGCCTCTCTGACTCTCCGGGAGTGGTCCAAACCTACTTTACAGTGTGCCATTGTGCCGGCCAAACTTTGCTGTACTGGCCTAACTGTGCCGGCTGAACTCCAGGTTAGGATTGCAACCCCCGTTAAAATGGCAAAACACAGAACATGAGATGGGCACAAATCAGATTATTTAGGAGTGGGACTCTTAAAACAATAATATGGAAAACAGGATTTTGCAGGCTGCTACAAACACGCGGCGATGAGGCTAATTGATGGCTGCACAAAGCCACCCTAGAAACCTCCCTCCTGTCATCCATGTGAGTGGTACTGCAGAATACGAAGCAAACAAATCACTGCACCATGGAGTTTACAGTCTAAAGTATAGCCTTCAAGTCTCAAACATTTTGCCCTTGCAGGAATGGATCTTGTCTCTATTTTATTAACATTTTAATGTCCATTAGGATAGCGGCAAGCTGTTTTAATAATGATGAATGATTGAGACTTAAATGTGATTAATAACTGTAGGGCTCTTCACTGAGTGAGATTGTCAGGCCAGATTAAGGGAAACACCCATCATATCTCCACATCCTTGTCGGTCTCAGCATTTTAAGCAGAACATATTTGGGACGCTAATCCAATAATTGAGCTCGTTAACATTTTACATTTTTTTTTTTTGGAGAGCATGCACTATCCTTCTCCTGGCCATCTTCATCATAGGACATTATCTCCTAAGTTCTCCGTCATTTGCCACTGACAATAGCAAGGGTCAGCAGCGTCATGCAGCCGGAATGCTGGGCGGGAGGAACGGGTGAGCGGCAGCCCGCCCGTTGTGTACCGCTCCGTTTCGCCGTCTTCCCCGCCCCCGTGGAAGCGGTACACAACAGGCGGGCTGCCGCTCACCCGTTCCTCCCGCCCAGTGTTCCGGCTGCCTGACGCCGCTGGCAAGGGTCCTCAGATTTCACAGGAACCTTCATTTAATTCTGGGGACCTGCAGGACTCTGGCACATGCATTGCCCCTCGTTCCCCCTCCCTATCTCCCTTTCTCCAAACCAGAAATGAGAATACATGTATTTTTAATGGAGAGGTAAGATGAAAGAGACATTGCTACAGATCAGAAGCTGCTACTATTCCGTTTAATTAACTTCACCTGAATTTTCAAAGGAAGAAAAAAAAACAGATCCAGAAATAATGTCAAGCCACTTTCTTCCCCCACTATTACTCATCTTGCTTTTGATACACTATTAATGTAGAGGAGGCAGGGATGGTTCTTTTAATTCTTCCCCCACCCCACCATCCATCAAAGAGCATTCCTGAACTCATTTTCATACAATATGTGAAAATATACTCAGGCTGTTATTTTCCCTCATTTTTTCACACCCATTCAACAAATATTTAAGAAACTTTGCCTTAAGTTGTACTTTTCCAGCATGCAAAAAAAGACAAACAACAATCTCTTTGCATGTTCCTTTTGCTGTTACACAGAATGCACGTGCAAATTCATTTCTAGCATAGAAAAATTATCATAAAGTAATATTTTTAATTTATTACAGATATTCTTGTCCACAACCACCCACCCCAATACACCCTACACTGTAGAATGTGGGACCATTATTCTGGGACCAACTTAAAGCTAAAGCATACTAACAGTTCAATTCTTGGCATGCCTACCCATAAGTAAGGGCACAATCCTAACCTGGAGTTAGGCAGGCACAGTTGGGCCAGCAAAGTTTGGTTGGCACAAGGGACACCATAAAGTAGGTTTGGACCACTCTTGGAGTCAGAGAGGCCAGGACACAGACATGCGCCATCCCCCCCTGATTCTGAGAGTGGTCCACACACATTTTAAGGAAGCCCTTGTGCCAGACAAACTTTGCTGGCTTAGCTTATGCCAGCCTAACTCCAGTTTAGGATTGCACTCTCTCTCTCTCTCTCTCTCTCTCTCTCTCTCTCTCTCTCTCTGTGTGTGTGTGTGTGTGTGTGTGTGTGTGTGTGTGAGTGAGTGAGAGAGAGAGAGAGAGAGAGAGAGATTTAAAGATGTTCAGGGGTGAGGGCAGCTGTTTCTCAACATTTCCATAGAAATTGATACTTGGCACCTTGGACAGTGCAAAAGAAACAGCACTACATTTTGTACCATCGATTCTGTAACACATCAATTTCATTTCAGGTATATGGGAACACTTTATGATTCCAAAAACATATTTATTATAGTGGGGGGTCCCTGAACATGTTTCAAATGTAACATCAAAATGTTGTGCAAACGCATCTATAGGACAAAATGGGTTGTTAACTGGATTTAATGTTAACTGGATTTAACTTCAGGATAAAATCAAATTTTAAGCTTTAAAAAAATAGTAATGCATAAACAGTGCATTTTTTTTCCTATAAGGCATTACCTAAGTTTCTCCCTAGAGTGTTGTAATGTTATTTTTTAAATGGATTGGGCTCTGAACAGGTACTATAGAAATCCTAGTGATCTGAACATGCACAGCATGTTTGGTTGGTTGGTTTTAACATTGAACAACAGATCTCTGCACCTTGTCACAAACCATTTTTTAATGTCCCTCCAGTTACCAAAGTGAATTGCATAATGACATAGGGCATCGCTCTTCAAGAAATGCTGTAACGCTTTAGATTCCAGTCCAAAGTTTTTTCCAATGGAAGGATAGCATCTTACCATACTGGAACACATACGTTGCATGACTCTTTGGAAAGAATAATTGTATCTACTATACAGCAGGAATGTTTCGAAAGGAATGTGTGCAGATATACTGTGCATTGGTCTTGGGCGAAGTAGATGTAAGAGGGTGTCGTCTCCATCGACCCCGGGGGGGCGATGTCCCCCTGGGAGGCAAGGGGTGGCGGCGTGGTGGGTCTGATGCAGCTCCCCTCGACGTGAAAGGAATCTCTCGACACTGGCTCTCTGTTTACTTAGGCGGTTTAATTGTGTCAAGGTTTTGCCATTCATGAGGCCCTGTTAACTTCACAGGGCCGAAGAAGCTTACCGCAAGTTCTGACGGGGGCGAACTGTTCCTGCCTTCCCTCCGGAGTCCACTCCGCTCACTGCTCCCACATCTGGTGGTCTGGTACGAACGGGCCTGCCGGCCCCTGGGTCGGAAAGCAGTGGGGGCCTTCCCTGGTGACCCCTGTCCTATGCCAGGCAGGACCCTTGCTTCCCCACTCTTGCCTCAGGCTCACTGTCGAGGAGAGCCCCCTGGGGATTCCTCGTGCCCTGGTCCAGTATGGGCTGGGTAGCCCGTCAAGGTAAGGAGGTTGCGAGCCTCCCTGTACGTCCTGCTCCCCAGCTGGCCAGCCAGAGACTGAGAAACTGAGCTGAGCTGGGCCTCCTTTTAAGGCCCAGGCTCCTCCTCCTGGCTCCGCCTCTTCCTTCCAGGGGCCTCCTGGGCCTCCCTTCGAGGTAAGGCCAGGGGCTGGCTCCTGCACCTGCCCCATCTGCCAGAGGCCAGGATAGGCCTGGCTTCTCCCTCGATCTGAGGTTCTCCGGCCCTCTGAGCCTGGCGGGGTCCTGTCGCCTTGCCCCCTTCCAGGATGAAAGTGTCCCCCAGGGTTACCCCAGGTAAGTCCCCCTTGGCTGCAGCCCTCCCGATCCTGGCTGGGGTGACAGAGGGGCTAGAAGAGATTTTAGTAATGGCATCCATTTGTCTCTAATAAAAAAGGCTGGATTTGGCTCTCGTAAAACAAATTACAAATTACATTTAAGATGCACCAACAGCATTTTGCGACATTTAATAGTATACTAAGAAGCAGTCTCTCACTGATATGAAATTTGGCCAGCAGTGATTAAGATATCTCTAAAGTAATATCTTTAAAGGACAGGTTTAAAGGACTTCATTCAGATTCTATGAAAATGAACATCTAGTTGCAGCTATAGCTGCAGATGTTAGCGGCTCTGGGTAAAAAATGGATCATACTTGAATTAAGAACATATTTTACACTTTTTAGGCTGTTTTGCTTCTGGTTTGTTGTGAATTGGCAAATAATATTTTCTTCTAACAAATGTTTGCCTAATGCTTCCATAAGTATCTTCCATAAGAGCCTATATTGGAATTTGGGTACCATATAAATGTATTTGTATTGATCCATCAGTAATAAAACACATGTTTAATCAAAGCCTTTAATTGATGGGCAATCCTAGTAGCAAAAATTAAAAACAAATTTCTGGCTAATTTTTCCAACTTGTCATTAACAAATAAAAAAAATTGCTTTTAGTGGCATTGTATATTATCCATGCTTCTGTCTGTTTCATCTCCTAATTTCCATGTATTTAGAAGCCAAGTAATAAGTTCCACCAAAAACTGAAAACAGATTTAGGAATAGTCGGCTCCAGGAAATGGGGTCATGCACACGGACTGCCACCCTGGTTTGTGCCGTTTTGCACGACAGATTTCTTGTTTTATGTTTTATGCACATAAACATGTTTTCCTTGGTCGTAGGCTGTAACAGACATGCTAGTGTTAATGTTTAATTTTAAGGGGCTTCGTCAAATTGTTTTGGGAGCAGTTGCTGGAAAGCAGTCTAGCAGTCCTGTGAATACAACTGAGCTGGCAAAATCATGCCCTAAGGCATGTGAGCCTCCACTATTAACCTGCACATCTGTTGAGTGCTTCCAGTTCTCTCTTTGGTCATGCACCCTCTCCATTCTGCACTCTCTCATTACACATTAAGCACTCTAAAAGCTGCAGAATCAAAGAGATGTTGGCTGTGATCCAACAGGCCTATCTTACGCACATGCTAGAAAGTATGCACTTTGGGGGTTTTCTGTGTGCTTTCCCGCCGCCCCCTCCCACACACACACATACACACATCCTTTTTGTTCCAGCAGTCCTGAGCAAAGTTTGAATTTGATGACATTTTCAAAAACAGTGATTTGCAACTTGGAGGAAAAGGAGGCTGTTGCAGCATAACATGCAAAATACGTCACAGTATGGACCTTGCCGACTTCTGGGGGCTACAGCCACTTGATATGCTTCAAAGCATTCTAACTGGTGGGTAGATTCTATGTTGGTTGGCTGGTAACCCCAGAAACACTTAATTCAAGAATTCAGAGGGCAATCATAACTTGGGCAGGCTTTTGAAGGCCAGCTGGCCTGCTCTGCGTCCTAACTAAATTAGGAGGCGGCGGCAGCTTAGCATGGGCCAAGGAGACAAACAAGTCCGAGCCACCCGCAGCAGCCTTTGAATGAGGCCTCGTGGCTGCATCTGGGCTCCATCCATATCTCTGGACTTCCCCGCCCACCGGAACACCCTACCCTACCCTGTCCGTCCGTCCCCCTGCCTTTCCTCCTGCCCAGAAAAGCCCCTTTGCTGGCCAGGCCAGTGCAGGACCAGCTTGCACACAGGATCCGAGGATGCGCCTGAGTTAGCGCAAGTTATTGCATCGGCCCAGCGCCTCTCTGGCGGGCGCAGACATGCTTTACGGCACGTTTGCTACAGCCTTGGGCCAACAATGGACGCTTTGGATTGCGCTCCCAGTCTAACATGAATTCCAGTTCCCTTGCATCTTCCCTAGGATGAAACAGCAGAAGTAACAAGCACCATTCTAGTGATAGCAGGGGTGGAGGTGGCGTTGGAACAGAACTAGTTGGTGCACGTTAGTTTTTCAACTGGCATGGTGAATTTATACTCGCCAATTCTCAAACCGCAATTTGTGTCCCAATAGTGTTAACACTGAAAACTTAAGCCAAATGAATTGTTTTGTACCGTGCTGTTGCTAAAGCCACAGAGAAGTTATTAAAAGGTAAGGAAAGTGTGCCCCTGATCTCAGAGGGACTACAGAAGTGCAAGTTTTTTTTAAAACTTACCAAAGAATGGGGGGAATACAAAAGTACACCTTTTCCTTTTTCTCAGTTTGACAACCCATTCCACTTCATGTGTCTCTTTTCCCCATATTTAGAGTCTGTGCATTCCATAGTTTCTGCTTGTGTTGACCAATTCCAGCACATGGCCCAGAAGTCCCCTTTGTTCTCAGCATCATTTTAAAGCGTCAACTATGTCTGGTTTTCTCTGGGTTTATAAACAGTGCCAGTGCCTTTTGCATGGCCTTGTCTCACTGTATCAGAGTGTCCCTTTCCAGAAGAAACCATAATCCGTAGCTTTCTCAAGGGCAACTCGGCCAGCCTCTTTTGTAGCCTCTTTTGTAGTTTTCCTTAGCGGAAAAAGATTCCAACAGCCCCATCCTAACTTGTGCAGGAGCCGACAGACCGGCTGGCCTGCGCTGCATCCTACCAAGGGTAGGAGGCAGCTGGAGCTCACCATGGTGTAAGGGGACATTTGTCTCCCTAGCTTGAGGTAAGCCCCAGGCAGCCCAATGGGGCTGCTTGAACCTGTGCTGCAAAATAGCAGGTGCAAGTCTGAGCCGCCCATAGAGGTTCGGATCAGGGTTGTGCAGCCCGGAGACAGGGGTTAGGATCTGGTTTAACAGCAGATTCTGACCCCTCCCCCTCCCTGGGATGCCCCACCCACAGGACCATCCTCCCCACCCCATTCTAACTCCCTCCTGCCTTCCCCCATCCCGAAAAGCCCCCATGCTGGCCGAATTTGGCCAGTGCGGAGTGCGGCTTACCTGCCGATCCCCACCATGCAAGTGGGTCGGCATCAGTGATGTCATTCAGGGGGAACAGACCAGAACGGGTGTTCCGGATCCTAACGGGCTCTGTGGCTGGTTCCGGGTTCCCGACAAGTGCCAATCAAAAGTGAGTTCCTGTTCCTAAATCATTTGAATGACACCACTGGTCGGCATGCGTGCTTGCCCTGACCCAGGAACTCTTGGGCTGGCGCAGACATGCCTTACAACACATTTGCAACAACCCTGGGCCAATGCAAATGACATGCGTTGGCCCAAGGATGATCTTGGATTGCTCCCTGAGCCATCCAACTTGAGTCCTCTTGTGGTCCACACTTCTGCTCAAGGCACCAGCTCACCTTTAACAATTCCATGACTCATCCAGGGTCCTTCCAAAGCCAGACTCCTGATATCAACTTTCCTTTCCAGTAGCGCTTAAAAAGGATAGTGCAGCAGAAAACATGCACTTTTCAACCCAATAATCGCATAATGCTGCATATGGCTAGTTCCACAATTTTAGCTTGGACTTTATGACTGCATGCAATGCCAAGGCCAGGTGCTTTTATGGGGTGCCTTTTTGGTCCTCCAAAATACAGGCACAGCATGAATTTCAGAGGTGGTAACTGCAGCCAAACACCAAGACTCCCAAAGAAGCAGATTGAAACTCCCTGGAGTCTCTCTAGCTACTCCGGTTCTGTGTGTATTGGCAGCTCAAGAGAAAAGGTTGGGGATTTTCTCCACTTCAGTCCCGATTTTCCATTGCCGTCATTCCATGGTGATTCTCACTCCAACCTCTTTAAAATCCGCTCCAGGGTTCTTTTTTCACCTAATGAAAATCACCATTTTATAAGAAAACGAGGCAGTAAGTTGGGCCTCTTAAATCAAAACCTGGCTAACATGGCTTGAAAACAACAACACACCACTTGGAAATGTCCCAGATTTTAATCTTGTTTTCACTTTGTGACCCCTTTATAGTTATCATCAGCTTTGCAGCAGTGGAAGGCCAGCAAAGTCTTTGGCTGAACTCTGACGCTTGCATTGTACTTGGAAAATCTTCCTGCAGGTTTTTTTATTCAGCTTACAGTGCAATCCAAGAGACTGTGCTGGGCCAACGCATGTCCTCTGTATCAGAACAGTGCTGTTGCAAAAGTGCTGGAAGGCACTTTCACACCAGCACAAATGGCACAGGGCTGACGCTGGCAGCTGTGTCGGTCCAGGTGGGCTGAAGATGACAGCTGGTACATTCAGTGAGCACAGGGCTTTTCTGGAGGGGGGAGGCAGGAGGGAGGACGGAACAGAGCAGAGGGAGGGTGTTCCCTTGGGCAGGGCAGCCTGGGGAAGGGGAGGAGCCGAGATCCAGCAGTTAAACAGCAGGTGCAGATCTACATAGTCCCGTCAGATCGGCAGGGGATTACTCCGGGGCATGGGAAAAATATCCCCCTGCCCCCTGATGAGCTGTAACTACCTCCTAACCTGCGTTAGGATGCAGCATAGACCTGAAGGCCTGCCTCCTTAGAATTGCACCCTAAATTACACCTGGAATTTAACTGTAGGTCTTTCCGAAGCTGTTTTCTAAAAAACAAATAGTGGTACTTAATCTAGCTAAATTGCAGAATTAAATGCAGTGAAGAGCCTTCATTTTCCTTTTTCATTCCAGTGGCTTGCTATATTTGTGCTGGGGAGTAGCTGAAGCCACTTGTACGTTTGCCTCTATTAGCATTTCCCCGTTGCCCTTTGATGCCCTCTGTCAGAAACCCGGCATCATTACGAGCGTGAAAATTCTTCTTTAATTGTCTCTGCCATCCTGTGCTGTACATAAGGGCAAGAAATGTTTTTAATTGAGACTTCTGCAGTTAATTTAGCAGTGGGGGAAGCATCGTGATGGAAAGTAAAGTTAGGAAATAATATGCCTGGTTTTGTTTGCTTAGTTTCACACTAATAGTCCCTTATTCTATTTTGCTGGCTTGTTGGAAAATATTGGTTTTTTGTTTTTTGTTTTTGTTTTACCTAGACAAGGAACAGTGGTGCAACCCAGTACCGAGGGCAAAATGATGCCCTGGGAGTGACATCACAACAGGAAGTGATGTCACTTCCAGATGTGACAGCATGCCTGGGATTTTTAAAAAAGTTAAAAATGGATGGAGGGGGAACTCACATCCTCCCCCCAGCATTGTGCCCCCTCCTGCTGCCCCCAAGCCCTCAATCACCCCCCAAACAATGGCATAGCTAGGTCATTTGACACTTGGGGCCTGTACATTGTTAACATCCCCCATATGACAACATTTTTCATATTTTTCACATTTTTATACTGCCCTTCTTCCAAGGAGCTCAGGGTGGTGTGCATGGTTTCTCCCTTTCTTTGTCCACTTTAAACGTTATCTAAGCCAATGATTTTTTCATGACAGTTAAATTTTCTTTTTCAGTTTTTTGGCCATAACCTTTGACAGAATGAAGATAGCGCACGCCAGTTTGTTTCATTGCATTCTGCATGAAATTCCACTTTGAGGGCACAAACCTAACCTGGAGTTAGGCCGGCGCAGTTAGGCCAGCAAAATTTGGCCTGCTCAAGGGCCACCATAAATGGACCATAAATGGACGTGGACCACCACGTTTGGACCATTCTCGGAGTCAGGGAGGATGGCGCGTGTCTGGGTGCTGGCCTCTCTGACTCCGAGAGTGGTCTAAACATACTTTACGGTGTGCTTTTTGCCAGTCAAACTTTGCTGGCCTAACTCCAGGTTAGGATTGTGCCCCAAATGATATATAAAATGGCAGTCTCACTCCTAAAAACCGCAATTTTAACAAATTGCAGTTATCCTCAGCCACAAAGAAGGCCACCAGAGTTTTAATGGGGGCACTGCATCAGAGACGAATGGAGCCCCGAGCGCGCCCAAGGCAGGGTGACAAAACCATGCCCCCAGCACGTCGCCCTGCCCCCAGGTGTCGCTCAGCCACGCCTCCCTGCGTCCGGAATAGCTCCATTTCGGAGCGCTACAGACACAAGGGAGGGCAGGTGGGCCAAACAGCACATGGGTTCGTCTGTGCAATGGTGCCCTGCTGCTGCCGGCACCCATTGCCCGTGTCACCTCTCGCGACACCCTTCCTCCGCCCCTGCACTGCATTCCACTTTAGGAATACTTTGATTCAGAAAACAGCCACATATGAGTTTACGGACTAATTTGCAGTTTACTGAGTTCACTAATGATTCAATTTCTCCTTTTCTAACTTTGTGTTTATGAGTTTTGATGTTTACATACACAATGGTGAGCTTATCATTTACTATCAACGAGCTATACAAGGGCTGTCCAGAAAGCGGCTTCCGATCAATAGAATCTTTCGAGCTAGATTGCCTGTCAGTCAAGAGGGCCAAAGGCTGCAAGCTTTGATGTGCTGGCCTCTCTGGAAGGATGGTTTATCGATTGCTAGCAAATCAAGTGAGAGCTTTCACTAGGAGAATTTACAACCCTTTATTAAGTATCTTCTTTGAATTCAAAGGCCAGCGTTGTTTTATTTTTAAATTGCACCCAGTGATGTATCAGTACTGTGGGACCTGATAATTCATTTAACCGCGGAGCGCAGGCGGGAGATAGTGCCTTAAAAAAAAACTTGCACAAACCACTTTTAAGGCAGAAAGATGAATAATGGCAACTTTGTCAATTCTCAAGTGGTGCTGGAGTATTTTAGGTGTTTTAAAGGTGTTCTAAACTTCTTCGCAAGAATTATTGCAAGAACTATTGCAAGAGGTTTCGGCGATAGCATCCAAATTGGGGGTATATGTTCAAATGTTCTTTTGCAATGTGGCAGTTTGGACCACCTTCTACAATGAGTGAGATTCAAAGGAATTTTCTTAGATGGCAGCGTTGTAGTTTCAGGAAGAAGGGAAGAAATTTGCAGGCGTTGATGTTCCCCAATGGAAAAAAGGCTAGGCATTGAAAATTAACACATCAGGGAAAAGTTCTTTCTGCCTTGCAATTTTATTAATAAAAGGTTTTAATAGTGGGTGCAATCCTGACGGTTCACATGACATTTTTCTTAGCTCTTTTTATGCCCACTTCCCCCTTGCTATATCGCACTGTCTCCAGTAACACTTGAATGATGGGACTGTGTCTGATGGGGGGCGCAAGGACGGTGGGAGTGGCTTGTGGGAATGCCCCGTATTGGGCCCTGCCTCTCCTGGTCCCGGTCCCGGCCCTGCCTTGGGGTATGTGCTGGCCCTACCTTGGGGAGGGGGCTGACATGTGCCTGGGTAGGGCTACCCTCTGACAACACCACTGTCCCATGCTCACTGTCAACTCAGTGCAGGAAGCATGATATTTGAAGCAGTCCCAGGCACCACCCAAAGACAACTTAGAAAGGGAAGCCAGCCAAATCCGATTGTCGTTCAGCAACGTGGAAATCAATTCTCTGAGAATCACTTTTACACGTTCCCAATGGCCTGGAAAAAAAGTGACTGCTTTAAACCAGTGGCCTTAAGGTAGATAAAGCTTCATATCCCATTTGCTGGCCATAGTAGAAATTGTTACTGTGACCCGTAAATCTTCTCTGCCTAAGTGTGACTGATCCCTCAAGGAGAAAAGGTATGGCCAACAGTTACTCAACATAATGACAAGATTCTTGTCCCATTTCCTCCTAAAGCCAAGTTTGCATAACCAGGAGATGAGGCGACAAAATGGTGCTGGGAGTATTTCACTTCCAGCTGCAGGCAAGGTTTGGCTTGCTTCCCCAGGGAGGAAAGTAGGTTCTGGGCATACCAGTCTAACACATATTTCCTGTGTTTCACAACTGGACTTTTGGCAATTTCACTGGAAATCACAGGAGCAGAAGAATCTTAGAGACCTACAGATCTAGTAAAGACATTTACTTCTTGGGAGGAAAGCTATGGCGATCCTAGACAACTTAATAAAAAGCCGAGGCATCACCCTGCCAACAAAGGTTCGCATAGTCAAAGCTATGGTTTTCCCAGTAGCAATGTATGGCTGTGAGAGCTGGACCATAAGAAAGGCAGAGTGCCGAAGAATAGATGCTTTTGAATTATGGTGTTGGAGAAGACTCTTGAGAGTCCCCTGGACTGCAAGGAGATCCAATCGGTCAGGCCTCCAGGAAGTCAAGCCTGATTGCTCCCTGGAAGGACAAATCCTGAAGCTGAAGCTCCAATACTTTGGCCACCTCATGAGAAGAGAGGACTCTTTAGAAAAGACCCTCATGCTGGGAAAGATTGAAGGCAAAAGGAGAAGGGGGCGGCAGAGGATGAGATGGTTAGATAGTGTCACCGAAACAATGAACATGAAATTGGGCAAACTTCGGAAGCTAGTGGAGGACAGGGAGGCCTGGCGTGCTGTGGTCCATGGGGTCGCGAAGAGTCAGACACGACTTAGCGACTGAACAACAACAACAGATCTATATAATAATAATAATAATAATAATAATAATAATAATATTTATTGTATATACTCATGTATAAGTTGATCTTATGGATACATCGAGGGCATGTTTTAAGTCAAAAAATCATGGAATTTGCTATGAACTGTGGATAAGTCAAGGGTAAAACTTACGGGTTTGTGCAATTCTTCAAAAGCGCAATCCTAACCTGCAGTTATGCCAGCACAGTTAGGCCAGCAAAGTTTAGCTGGCACAAGGGACACCATAAAGTAGGTTTGGACCACTCTCGGAGTCAGAGAGGCCAGTGCACAGATGTGCACCATCTTCCCTGTCTCCGAGAATGGTCCAAACTTGCTTTATGGTGTGTCTTGTGCTGGCCTAACTGTGCTGGCCTAACTCCAGGTTAGGATTGAGCCCTGAATTAGGTAATTTTGTATGATTGTACCTAATACCAGATCCAGACAAATGATCCACCAGTAATTTTTACCTAAGAACTGAACAGTCTACTTATTTATTGAAGAGAAGTAAAAAAGGTTCTTAAAAATTATAAGGTGCATTTCATTTAACCCAGAATACTAAAACAAGCCTGTGAACCAGTAAGTGCCTTTCTTGTTGCCATAACCTAAGAGATGTTTAAAGTGGCTCTAAATAACTTCTGGAAATTGTTCAGAGGCTGATCAGTGACTCCAAATAGTCTAATAAATAGTGGGCAGATGCAGAACCGGAGCTAAGGTGAAGCAGCTGAAGTGGGCACAGGATTGGCCCCAGGCTCCGCCCTACTTACGGAGACGCGGAAGAAGCTCCTTCGCTCTCTCCCCGGAGAAGGAGATGCTGTGGCTTTTGGGGGTTCGCCTCCTGAGTGCCTTCTGTCAGCAATGTAAGCCCCTTTCCCGCTACAACCGAATGCGAGCAAAGGCGCCTCTCTCGCTCTCTCTCTGCCTCTTTCAGCCCCCTCACCTGACACTTGCAGCTTTCATGCCTTGCTGCCCTCCCGTGTGTCGTGCCCCTTAGCCTCCCTTCCCCTTCAGCCAGGTGCGCACGGAGGCCCAAGCGCGCCCTATGGCTGGCGCTGAAACCGCGCCCCCCCATGTCGCCCCGCCCCTGCACGTCACTCGGACATGCCTCCCTTAGCCCGGAAACGCTCCATTTCCAAGCTAAGGGAAGTGTGGGTGGGCGAGAGGGCCAAAAACTGCGTCGTTCCGCACGCAATGGCGCCCCACCGCTGCCCGGCGCCCCATGGCTCGCGCCATGGGAGGCCACAGGTAAGATACATGCCTGCCTTCAGCACCTCTCTCCTCCCAGCACTCTCTCCCCTTCTCCCTCCCTCAGCCATGCCATCCTTTCCCCTGCTCCTCCTCCTCGCCTTCTTCAGCAGCTGCCTGCTCCGGCCAGGGACAAGGGGCCAGCTGAGCCAGCTACGACTTGCTCTACGCCAACAGGGTCCGGGCATATTTCACCCAGGACTGGCCTTGGGCTGCGGAGCTCCTGCGGCGCTCCCTGCACAGCTGCTCTCAGCTGCTGGATGCGCACCGTGAGTGCCAGGGCAGATGCCAGGTCGAGGCCAGCTTTGGGGGTCAGCCGCCCTCGCAGGCCTGGGAGACTGGCTTCTTCGATTGCTTTGCACATGCCCCCTCCTCCAGGGAGACACGGAAGCGCAAAGGCAAGGGGTTTTCCCTGAAGCAGGTGGTGCTGCCGCCACCCTCCTCAGGAGAGAACCCATGACGTCACTGCCGGGGGGCGCAAATGGGCAGAGTTGTGACGTCACTGCTCCAGGGCGCTGGGGTAGGCCGATACAGCTCTGGGCCGTAATGTAGTTAATATATGAGATGGTTAATATGATGGGCCGTAATTAATATATGAGATGAGCCACGAAATCCTATACCCCCTTGCGCCAGCGCTGCATTCATGCGCCAGCCAAACGCTGTCACAAATGTGCTGTAAAGCGTGTCCACGTCGGTGCTGGGCCAGCACTGGACTGCATCGCTTGGTCGGTGCAGGGCCTCCAAGTTGGCGCAGGGCAGGTTGGCAAGGGCGTTCCAGAGGCATTTTGGGGCGTAAATGGATGGCACAGTGGGCAGAGACGGCGGTAGTGACACAGGACAGCCGTAGTGCCAAATCCTAAAGTCCGTCCCTGGCCAGGGCGGCCCCGATTTGGGCCGCTCCTGCTCACATTCCTCTGCACCTTCTATTTTGCCGGCGCAGATCAGAGCAGGCCCATAGGGGCGATTGGGGCTTACGCGGGTACACCTCCCACACATTCCGTGGGTACACCTCCCCTTGTCCTGCACATGGCTGCCGCCGCCTCCAAATGGGCTGTAGGATACAGCCCTGCTGTGTCGGCCTTACTAGGCTGGTTTTGTATAATAACAACAACAACAACAACAACAACAACTTGTATTTATTTTTCAAGTATAAGTAGCCCTCCAGTGCAGGTCTTACGAGCGAACTGTCCATGCTCGTGTCCCAAACATGCTGTAAGGCATGTCCAGTGCAGGCGGTAAGCTCTTACCACCCATGCCATCCGCATGCCCCTATAGGTGCCCCAGCAGCACCAGCAAGCGGAATGTTTTACCCTCTCCAGTGCTACGCATTCTCTGGGTGGGTGGGGAGGGCAAAACTGGGCAGTGGAGGAGACCAGGTGGGACCGGTGGTGACGTTCTTGCAGACACAAGAAGACCCTAAAGAGCCGGCATAGACATAAGGAGACCCATTGGCAAGTCTCCCGGCTTACCCAGGGAAGGAGACAAATACCCTCTTCCTCTCAGGAGCCTCTAGTGGCTGCTGCAGGATTAGATGTGGCCAAGCAGCTCAGCATTGAGCTGCCAGTGTTGGTACTGTGGTCAAGACTGGTAATAAGTCAGCACTGCAGTTTTGCCTCAGCTTGACTCACGGTCTGAAGTGATGCTTAACTCCGTTTTTGTATGTCCTATGTCTCTAAAGTGAATAAAAAAGATACACTGGCCAAGAAAAGTACTTTCCTTTACAAACAGCTCATTTCTGCTGCATATATAGTTTTAATAAAATTCAGAATGAATACATTTAGAGCTTAAAAGGCATTCTGAAGGCCGACTCTCCTTTAAGATGCTCCCTTTCAGAATGGACATAATCTTTGCTATTCCTTGCATATTTTGAAGGGAAGTTGGGGAAGGGAGATTTTCAGGAGTCAAGATGACAGGGGGAAAGCTCATGTCTTGGAAAGGCAGTTGGAACACATTTCCATGTGTGTATTTATTTATTTGCCTTATTTTTAGAACACTTTTCCAAGGGACCCATCTATAAATACTAAAATGACATGAAAACCAATCCACGGTTTCAGAGCTGGGAAGACTTGGCCAAATAAAAATGTTTTTAGCTTCATCCTAAAAACTGCAAGTGAAGAAGTTTTATGGGTCTTGCGGAGAGAAGAATTTCACAGTAGCAGGGCTATCGCTGAGAAAAGGTGAGTGGCATTCTCACTGGAATATACAAGGCAGAGCAAAAGGTTTTTAGCAAGAAATGCTATTTTTCCCTATCACAAATGGTCTTAAATGTCTGACACCGAAGCACACTTACTTGACAATGGTGGTAGTGTTGGTGTTTGATAATATTTGGCTCACAGACCTTGAGTCAAGGTACAACTTTACCTAGCTTGTGATATGTGGATGTTTGAGGTGAACTCCTTTGCCCTGAAATGGTCTTCCATTCTCAGTTTCATCTGAGATCATTAGATGTTTCTGTCACTGTTTTGTGCTAGATACATCTGCCATTCCTTAGACAAGCTTCTTGGAACCCCACAGCTGTCTGTTGGAGGTGGGGCGTGTTCAGCGGCGGCATTCAGCCGGTACGCTGGGCGGGACTTACCTTTGAGCGGCAGTCCGCCCGTTGCGTCACGGTGCGTTCCGCAACAGGCGGACTGCCGCTCAAAAGTAAGTCCCGCCCAGCGTACCGGCTGAATGCCGCCGCTGGGCATGTTGTTCTTTACTGAATTTGCCCACAAAACTGAAAATGAATATTCTGGGCAAAATGAACACTGATGTCCCCAACAATTTTATTATTATGCCATTCTTGAGCATTCACAGATTAACTTGGTGATTGGTGAATTGTAATTTTTAATATATAAATTATAATTCAAGCCAAGTTGGGTTCAACCGACAGTAATTGGCCGCAAAGGTCAACTCACTGCAAGGGACGACATGAATATTCAAAGGACGTGTCACAAGTCTATAACATCCTCAGTATAGCATTTCTATGACCTTCTATCACTTTCTCCTCCAACGAGGTGGTTTTTGGTAGAGTACTGTATGTTCATGCATCCGGTTGCAGGTCATCAAATGTAGAGAAATCACTAATTACTGCCCATGTGTGTATGTGTTCGCCCGAGGGCCTACAGGCCAGATATTGAGACTGCATTCTGAAGAAACGGTAACCAAATTAAGTATGAAATTTACATCTTAGGCTGCAATCCTATACATACTTACCTGGGAGTAAGTCTCACTGAATTAAACAAGACTTAGAATGCAATCCTAACCTGGAGCTAGGCCAGCACAGTTAATCAGAATCATTTTCTGAGCTGTAATTTTCACTTTCAGTCTTTGCTTCTGCAGCTACTCTGTTGTGTCTGTCATTATCCCAGTTATTATGGACTTCTAAAAACTGAAGATTTGCCCGGATTGAAACAAGCTTCTCTACCCTTTCACATGGCAGTATATTTCTTGATTTAGTGTGTTTCCGAACATAGATCAGATTCTTTCACATGCTGCGGAGGATGGAGGAGTCTGAAGAAGGCGAGAAGCAAGAGGAGTCAGAGGCTGTGTTAGAGATGTAAAATTTCTGGAAATTTTGAAGCTTGGGAAAAAAACCAGTTTTTACATTGGAGGGTTCAGTTTGTTACCTAGGACTTGCTGGTCTTCAGTGCACAGAAATTAGAATAATCTGATACCATACATTTTAGAAATTATTTGAACACCTTGTCTTAAAACATTTTATTCATCATGTTAAAATATTCCATAATCAATTTTTTCTTTTTGCAATTTTTCCAATTTTTCAGAAAAAAACAAAAATGCTTCAGGAAAAAATGGGAAAAAAACTTTTTTTCCAAATTTTTCCGGGTTTTTTTCTGGGCCTTCACATCTCTAAAGTATGTTGTTGTTGTTCAGTCGCTAAGTCGTGTCCGAATCTTCACGACCCCATGGACCACAACACGCCAGGCCTCCCTGTCCTCCTTCTAGAGTTCGCCCAATTTCATGTTCATCGCTTCGGTGACACTGTCTAACCATCTCATCCTCTGCCTCCCCCTTCTCCTTTTGCCTTCCATCTTTCCCAGCATGAGGGTCTTTTCTAAAGAGTCCTCTCTTCTCATGAGGTGGCCAAAGTATTTGAGCTTCAGCTTCAGTATGTACCAATAATCAATGAAGCCTTAGCTTAGACAGAGGGGGAGGAAAACAACCCACAAACTTGCCATTAAAAAAGCATTTATTTCAAAAGTCCAACTCTAAATATCATTTTAACACAAATGTACATATATACAGCCTAAAGAGACTCACTGTGTAAACAGAGCAGTTATTAAAATTGCGGACACTGCATTCAGTTAAAGTTTAAAAAGTCAGACTCTTGCCAAGCAGTGAGCACTCCCAGGGCTGGTTCACACAAGGCAGCCTGCATGTATGCCACATGTACACCACTGTTTGTAAAGGCAGAGACCCAAAATATACTGTTGAAGTGCCTTCTTGCAAACACCCAGGGGGACAAACACTAGCAGGTAGCCTGTGGCACACCCCCTGGTTTTGTCTGCTACTCTGATGTACTGCAAATGTGTAGCAAACAATGTTGCTGTGGAAAGTGTGACTTTCCAGCACTGGGGTCAGGGCAATGCAGATCCGAGGTAAGGGAACAAACATTCCCTTACCTTCAGGAAGTCTCCATGACTGCTCCCCAACTGCAGGATGCAGTACATGCCCCATTGGCACAGCTATGTCAATGCTGGAAAGTTGGTTAGGCTTGCACCGTCAGTCAGTTTCACCCAGCAAATAAAACAAAGAGTTATTGGGTGTTTTGCAGGACCCTGATAATTTCCTGTATTATATGAAAAGTTTCAGGAGCTACTAGAAAAATAGCTAAGCCTACAAAATTATATATTTAAAAGGACACTTGAGCCTCACACTGACTCACCTATAGGGTATCAAAATAGTTCAGATGCAGCCCAGTAAGCTAGAGACCTGAAATTTTGGTACATGCATAGTCCAAGGCACTCTGATTACCAGAAATATTATGAATGGGACGTTTGTACTCCTCTCCTTCAAAAGTACCTTGCCCCCAGGATTAAGGTATTGGTAAACCACGTGTAAAGTTGAATTTTGGCACACATCTAGCATGAAACCCCCTGATACCAGAAAAGCCTGAAAGAATTTGGTATACACTTAGCCTAAGGCATCCAAACCACTACAAAAGTCTGAAGAGAAGACTTGCCAGTCTTAAGCATTGGAGGGGATACGAACATATATTCCCAAGAAAACATATTAACCATCGTGCTAAAGAGACTTCCAGGCCATTTGAAATTTGGTGTACTGTAGCCACTGATTACTAAGTAAGCCTAAAAGTGCTCCATTTACACACTGAGCCATCCAAACCTGAAGCATGAAGCTTAATAGCAGCCAATGTTTCTGCCCACAGCAAGCCAAATATGTTGGCTGTGACAATTCTGTTGCTCTTTCAAAATTGAATATGATGGAGAGGCACTTCCAGTAGTAGCCAGAAACACAAATCTACACCTGCAGGACACAAACTTCATTTACTGGAATATTATATACATACTTACAAGGACATAAATACACATTTTTGAGCCACACAGAGATGTTTTCAATCTAGGTATGCATCTAGGCACATGTGTACATCTTATATTCAGACAACGTGCAGACAGTAAATACCTATGAAATCTCTCAAAAGCATAAGCAGTTAAGAGAGTCAAATCTGAACGGAAACAAAATTCCAGAACTTCTCCCACGAATGCAGAACACGGCATTGAAGTCTAGCATGACTGAGGACTTGATGCACAACACACTTGCGCCTTGCTCCTGTCCGTGCTCCCTTGAAACAAGGGAGAGCAGTCGTGGAAAGGGAGCTCAAACAGCTCCACTTCATTTCAATTAGGTCTGTGCGGTGCATTGAAACCGTAGTGCAGGATGACCCAAATGACGCTTAGCTTCTTTGATCCAGGTCCAAGCCCAAGCAAACATTCTCATAAGAACCTCATAAATAACTGTTTACAGTTCCCCAACAGAAGCAGAGTTCATCAGAGAGTCACTTTGCTCATCTGTAGTTTCGCACAACCTGTGGTGATGGTGCGTACCAGTACCGGCTCTTCTTGTTCGACTGTTGTCTGTGTTCCCTGGGCTTCTTCCCATTGAAGCGTCTGTGCTCACCACACTCCCAGTTCGAGATCGGTAAGGAGGGAGGTCTATATGATTCTGGGAGCCTGAGGAATAAGGAGGCGGAGGAAGATCAAACCATGGAGGCCTGCTGTGGGATGGAAATGAGAGTTGTCACGATACGCACCAGGAAAACATGAAATGCAGAAGTGCACACACCAGTCTGTGTACAGGCACAATATTGCCCATCCTGGACTGAACTCAGGGAAAGTAGATTCTCTAATCTGAAGCAAAGAATGGTTGTGCCCACACTGATTGGTTGGCACCTAAGCCATAAAAAAGTTTGAATGTTCTCCGATTCCTGCAAGTTTTACAGTTCTTTTAAAAATGATTTTTCTTAATTTAGTGACATGTTTCAGTGTTCAATAAAAACAAAAATATAAATGTTTTTTATTTCGACTGCTTGCCTGTGAAGTGGCAGGGTCTATATGCAAGACAAATGACTGAATTGGCATTCAAATCACTTACTAGTATGTCTGTAAATTGCACTGCACAGGTGCGGGGGAGGGGGAAGCTAGAAAAACACCCTGGTCAGCACTGTTTATAGATATTCTAACATGATTAATACGTCTGGCATTTGTGTGGCAAGATATATTTAAGATCTCGGGATATTCCAAAAATTCAGATGAATGGCACATTTTGCACCATGGCTGCTGCTACTGATATACAGAAAATTTTGTTCTGCTGCTTGTCAGTTATTCTTCTGTGCTCCAGGATGTGGAATTGGACTGCTGGACCGAATCCAAGGCATGTTGGAAATCTATCTGCATTACAAAAGCTGTTGCCTGCTGCCACATATCACCACTGAAACCAATGTCGGTTTAAGTAACAAAGCTAAGAAATGAATGAACTAGCTTCCTGAATCTACAAAATACACTTGGAGCTATGTCGCTTCCACAGCAGATGGAGCCAGGGGAAGAGAGGGAGCAGAGACTGTTTTACTGCATCAGTACCTGATAATGAAAAAGATGATGTCAAGTTTCAAGAGTTGCCTCTCGAAGTCTGAGAAAGTTGAGTCTCATTTCAGAACAAATAATATACTTAACCCCTGCTAACTGGGCAAGAGGCACTTTTTCAAGTGGTGTCCTCTTATATTTAGCAGGGGGAGAGCAATTGTCCCTCTTCACCCCAGCACAGTGTCTTTCTCGTGGCTGTTGCTGGTGGTGTTCTCCATTCTTTTAGACTGTGAGCCCTTTTGGGACAGGGAGCCATTTAACTTTAATGTTATTATTTGCCTGTAAACCGCTTTGTGAACTTTGTGTTGAAAAGCGGTATATAAATACTAGTGATTGATTGATTGATTGATACTTATTAACCACAAAGCCATCTCCCTCTCGATCTCTATGCACACACACAAGAACAATCCTATTCATGCCTACTCAGAAGTAAGTTCCTGTGTGTTCACTGGGACTTAACTCCAGGCAGGTGTATACAGGATTGCAGCCTAAATGAGAATTGGTTAATCATCTGTTTCAAGGAGGCCAGGTATCTTATCTCAAGGCAACGCTTTTGCTGCATGGATGTCCTGCTTTCAGAGGGCACAGGCCTCACTACTTTCCTGTTGGGAAATGTAGTTTTCCTCCCCAGAAAT
The DNA here is from genome assembly GCA_029204185.1 of Lerista edwardsae. Taxonomy (NCBI): domain Eukaryota; kingdom Metazoa; phylum Chordata; class Lepidosauria; order Squamata; family Scincidae; genus Lerista; species Lerista edwardsae. The sequence continues at coordinate 6,383,959 of JAJKFI010000007.1, read as the reverse complement.
GCAAATGATGAATGCTGTGCAAAATACGTCTGCAAGAATCCCAGGGCCCCTTAGCAGCACCAGTAATGGTTAATGACAATTCCCATGCTTGTGGGTTTTTAAATTTTTTAATTATTTGAAGGTCGTATACTCCCGTGTCATACTATCCAAGGGCAGGCATGCCTACAACAGCCCTGACATGAAAAAATGGTGAGTGACATCAGGACGATCCCTGCCAACAACCTCCTGGTTTCATTTTGAACATTTTGCTTTTTACTGTTTATATATCTCTTTTTTGAAGGCTTTGCACTCCATTTTTCCAGAAGCTGATTGCCCCAGACGGCTAGCAAACATGTGCATTAGCATCATTGACTGACTTATCAATCATCCACAAAGTCCTGTTGGAGGCGATCTTGAGCCCACTATAAAGGGACTAAGAGCCCAATCCTATCCAACTTTCCAGCACCAATGCACCCTTGAGGAACACATTTTCCCTTACCTGGAGGAGGCCTCAGTGACCATCCCTCCATCACAGGATGCAGCACGCGCCCCATTGGAATGACTGCATTGGTGCTGGAATGTGGGGTACGGTTGGGCCCTAAGTTATTATACAGGGAAACTTGCTCTACTATGGAGAATCCATTGTAAAGTGATTTGATTACAAAGTGAGCCTGTTGTAAAGTGGGGGTCCACGTTATATTTCAATGTTGTGAAATTCCAAATGGCTAAGAGTGACACTATAGAGCAGTGGTTCCCAAACTGTGGGTCAGGACCCACCAGTGGGTTGTGAGCCAATTTCAGGTGGCTCTAGGTGCAAAGCAGCCATATTGAGAAGATGGGATGCTGGAAAGGGGGAAGGCTGTGTGGTTGTTTTGCGTTTGTCAAGGTTGTAAATAGGCTTTCCCCCACTTTCTGATTCACTGTGCTTTTGGAAAATGGCTGAGAAATAACCCAACTTATTGCTGCATTCTCAGGAAGGCAGCAGGCTCTGGCATCATTACTTCCAGCCATGATATCATTTCCGATGGGTCCTGGACAGATTGTCATTCTAAAAAGTGAGTCCTGGTGCTAAAAAGTTTAAGAACCATTGCTATAGAAGAAATGACAATCTGGAGCTAGCCCTGAATGACAGCAGACATTCCATCTATTCTAAGAGAGTCTGGTACATCTATATGATTAGATGTATCAGCAAAGGAGCAGGTACACAGATAAATCAGCAGAAGCGGAATAAGAATGGCAAAACTATTAAGGGGAAGCAAGAGTCACATTACATTTTTAAAAAGAAGGGGTAGTTTTGATCCTGTCTTTTTCCATCATGCATGGCATACACGAAGTTCTTTGGAAGTCTCCTATCCAGGTGGCCAAATGCAAGCCAGGTGGATGCATAATGTGCCTAAAGACCACCATCTGAGATGTTGGCATGCTATGAAAGAAAAACAGTGTGCATAAAACCACGTCACAGAGTTTACAGATGACATGCGCCTTCCACATACCTTTGATCGAGCACAGCTTCTGAATAAGATGGTGGGGAGTCTAAATCTGGTGGCCTGTGATAGGCCTGGTTGGACATGTACTGAACTCCATTGTTGACGTTGTAAGTGACGCTGCAGTGATGTGGATGATCAAGGACAACCAGCCGGGACAGGAGGACAGGGTGCTGCAGCCGATGCACAGGGAGTGTCATGAGGTTGTTGCGCTTGCGCTGGTGGTGCAAGACCAAGGCCAGGAGGGCCACAACAAGCACAAAAATAGCCGAGCTGCCAATGATGGCATAGGTGATGCTGGGATAGTAGAGCAGCTGAGGCTCGGTGGTCACATAGTCCTGGTCGCTGCCAGCTTCTGCAAGACACCGGAAAGGAAAAAGGTAAGGTTAGTCTGGATGGAAGAGAGGCTGCTTGGCTGGTTTCCCACTGAGTTTTCCTCATTCCTGTGGAAGTGTGAAAAATCAGCTTATCAAGAACATATGCATGCAAAATTGAGACCAGCTGACCGAAATGGCACATTTCCTTTTGCCTGCCTCAGACGGTGTCTGCTTTTAAACAGATGCCCTCAATAACTCTGGAGGAGAAGAAAACTCACAGGGAACACAGAAAGATTTATTTAGACTCACATCAGCACTTATGATTTAGCTTTCAGTACACAGTCGGAGATGTCAAAGGACAATTTCGTGCCAAGGTAGGCACAATAAAGGACAAGAACGGCAAGGACCTAACAGAAGCAGATGAGATTAAGAAGAGGTGGCAAGAATACACAGAGGAACTCTATAAGGCCGATCTAAATGTTCCTGATAACCACAATGGTATGGTCACTGAGCTCGAACCTGTCATCCTGGAATGTGAAGTCAAGTGGGCTTTAGAAAGCATCACGAACAACAAAGCTAGTTAAGTGGAGCTGACAGCATTCCAGCTGAATTACTCAAAATCTTAAAAGATGATGCTGTCAAAGTGCTGCACTCCATATGCCAGCAAATTTGGAAAACCCAGCAGTGGCCACAAGACTGGAAAAGATCAGTTTACATTCCAATCCCAAAGAAAGGCAATGCCAAAGATTGTTCAAACTACCGCACCATTGCACTCATTTCACATGCTAGCAAGGTGATGCTCAAAATCCTACAAGCTAGGCTTCAGCAATATGTGAATCGAGAACTACCAGATGTACAAGCTGGTTTCGAAAAGGCAGAGGAACTAGAGATCAAATTGCCAACATTCGCTGGATCATAGAAAAAGCAAGAGAGTTCCAGAAAAACATCTACCTCTGCTTCATTGACTATGCTAAAGCCTTTGATTGTGTGGATCACAACAAACTGTGGCAAGTTCTTGAAGAGATGGGAGTACCAGACCACCTTATCTGCCTTCTGAGAAGACCACCTTCTGTCTTCTGTATGCAGACCAGGAAGCAACAGTTAGAACTGGACATGGAACAACTGATTGTTTTCAAATTGGGAAAGGAGTACGACAAGGCTGTATACTGTCACCCTGCTTATTTAACTTATAGGCAGAGTACATCATGGGAAAGGCTGGGCTGGATGATTCACAAGCTGGAATCAAGATTGCTGGGAGAAATATCAACAATCTCAGATATGCAGACGATACCACTCTAATGGCAGAAAGTGAGGAAGACCTAAAGAACCTTCTGATGAGGGTGAAAGAGGAAAGTGCCAAAATTGGCTTGAAGCTCAACATTAAAAAAACTAAGATCATGGCCACCACTCCCATCACTTCCTGACAAACAGAAGGGGAAGAAATGGAAGCAGTGACAGACTTTATTTTCCTGGGCTCCAAGATCACCGCAGATGGTGACTGCAGCCATGAAATTAAAAGACGTTTACTTCTTGGGAGAAAAGCTATGGCGAACCTAGACAACTTAATAAAAAGCCGAGACATCACCCTGCCAACAAAGGTTTGCATAGTCAAAGCGATGGTTTTCCCAGTAGTCATGTATGGCTGTGAGAGCTGGACCATAAGGAAGGTGGAGCGCCAAAGAATAGATGCTGGAGAAGACTCTTGAGAGTCCCCTGGACTGCAAGGAGATCCAAGGAGATCAAATCAGGCAATCCTACAGCAAGTCAAGCCTGATTGCTCCCTGGAAGGACAAATACTGAAGCTCCAATACTTTGGCCACCTCATGAGAAGAGAGGACTCTTTAGAAAAGACCCTCATGCTGGGAAAGATGGAAGGCAAAAGGAGAAGGGGGCGGCAGAGGATGAGATGGTTAAATAGTGTCACCGAAGCAATGAACATGAAATTGGGCGAACTCTGGAAGCTAGTGGAGGACAGGGAGGCCTGGCATGCTGTGGTCCATGGGGTCACGAAGAGTCGGACACGACTTAGCGACTGAACAACAACAACAACAACAACAACAACAACACAGTTGGATGGGGAAAGTGACATCCGCAAGCCAGGGGCAGAATTCAGCAAGTCTGAATGCCACTGCAGTGCTAGAAAACCTGGAGCCATCTAGCCAAGGAAATAACAATAAAAGGTTTTCGGGGTTTGGCTATCAAAGGGCTACTAATATCTTTCAGATATGTTGATTCTGGCAAGTAAGAGGCTGCACGATCTAGATAAGTGGTTCATAATGTGGGCCATATTGCCCCTTGGGGCTGGGATTACCTAGAGTAGTAGTTCTCAAACTTTTTAGCACCATGGCACTTGTGACATAGCCCACTGGAAGTGATGCCATTAACCTGGAAGTGATGTCATGGCCAGAAGTGCCAACGTCAAGCAGGAAGTGCCGTCATTGTGACATAATAAAATGACACTCCTGAAATGCAAACTGGCATTCATAGATGGAGCAATTGCACAACCATGAAACATCACTGACAGAAAGCAAGATAAGGACACAATATTACGTAAAAACACCGAACAAAAATCAATTAAAAAAAAAACTCACTTGAAGATTCAAATGCTGACAGTCCCAAAAAGAATATAGCAGGACTGAGATTTGAAGCTTCCAAGATGGTGGCTCTCAGCTTTCTGCGACGCACCTGGCATCACCTGACTTGGTGTGTTCTGATCTACAGATCTACCTAGAGAGTATGCTAAAATGCAAGGGTGAAGCAGGGGGCACTGGAAGAGTTGGGATCATGGCCCCATTCTGGCAAATATAAGGTCTGCCTCTGCATAATACTGAAAATTGGCGGGAACTATCAAAAATTTCAGTAAATATGCCACCAGAGCTTCCGTCAGACAAGTATACAGCGTTCCGCTAACCTGTTATTGCATGCGTTTTTATCTCTTTGTCATTGAATAGAAATAGCAGAAGCAAAAAAAATAATAATCAAAGAAGAAATGTAGATAATATCGTTTGGATTATATGGATTTATAGCAGCACCAATAAACCAGTAGCTGCTAAATGTGCTAATATGTGAAAAGTCATTTTCAAATGAGGCAACGAAGCTTTCCAGACTGATTGATGAAGGCACATCCCGATAAGGCAGAGAAGAACTTTGCTGTTTCTCAATCACTTGGTGATGACGTTCTAAAGCAGCCACCACTGTCAAGCATGTGTTGCAAGGCTTCCCAATAAGCATTCATGGTTTGTGTGCGTCATACAACATTTCACTGTCGATTGCTAAGTCTGGAAAGCCACATGCAATGGATGAAGAACTCATCCCACCAGCAGTCCATGAGTACGGTTTAGCACAAGTCACCACTCAATATAATTAATCTCAGAAACAGTTCAGCGCAAAGACGCATAGATGAAATGGCTGAAGTGGAAAATACATTGTGCAGCATACTAAGAACAGCAGAATTTGCATTACAGCTGGATGAGTCAATTCTGCCAGGCAATGAATCTTAGCTTCTCGCTTACGCGCAGTTTACAAAAGATTGAAGTTTGGCTCAGGAGTTGTTATTTGCAAGGCAGTGAAGAACAGATTAATGGGAGTCACTATCCACATTGTTGAGCAGTTCCACAAAGGGACCAGTCCTAACAAGCGTCATTCGAACTTGCATGACGGCAGTGCACCAGTTTTGCCTGCACTGCAAGACACGATGTGCTGTTGTGCGCAACCTGGCCGCCACTAAAAGAAGCCAACGGCAGTGATCCTGGATGCCACGGCACTGGCAAACAGGTGCTGAATTGGTAAACAGGTGGGCAGAAGAGGGAAGAATGTGGCAAGGATCAAGGCAGGGAGGGGGAAGGATTCATGGTAGGAAGGGGACGGTTATCAGTGGCAGCAGCTCCACCAGTACCCTGTTCTTCCCAGTGTGGCCACCCCGCCCTGGGCGTTGCCCAGCCACACATCCCCACACCAGGAATTGCTCCATTTAAGAGTGATCTGAGTGCAAGGCAGGGCCAAAAAGTGTGCGGGATTTTCGGCGCTGCTGCGCCCTGCCGCAGCCAGCTCCCACCCCTGCAGCACCCTCCCTACTCAGCGGCGTCATGCAGCCGGAATGCTGGGTGGGAGGAACGGGTGAGCGGCAGCCCGCCCATTGCGTTCCGGTCCGTTTCGCCGTCTTCCCCGCCCCCACGGACCGGAACGGTCCACAGCGAAACGGACCGGAACGCAATGGGCGAGCTGCCGCTCACCTGTTCCTCCCACCCAGCATTCCGGCTGCATGACGCCGCTGTCCTTACTCCTCTGTGATATCTTGTTTCAGAGAGGTTTGACCACTGTGGGATGAAAGGAAGAGTCCACTCCTGCATGGTTACCTAGAAGGACTTCCACGGAAATAGCTATTTTTATTCAATAATCATCCAGAACTTGTCATTGCATAGCAGGCTACTGGTGTCTTCCTTCCCAGGGAATTCTTACAGTCTGAAGAATCACAAAGGTTTTTTGAGAAAATAGCTGCTTCTGAGACAAATTGCCACATCAGGTGGTGATTTGTGACTTTAATACAACATGGTTGTGGAGAACAAAGCTCATGCAGCCTTCCTGCATGATCTGGTCCCAGCCCAGGCTGGGCTTTTTGTTGCTGCTGTTGTCTTTTTAAAAGCTCTTTTAAAAAGAGCTTCCAGTTGGAAACATCCTGAAATTGCACATGTTTCTGTGATCCTTCAAGTCAATGTAGACATTCAGAAACATTTCAGTACAGCCCCCTGGAAATTGTACCACTTCTAACTACTCCACACTTCCTGTATTTAGATGCTCTCCAGTGTCAAGAAACGAAACCAAAACAATGGAGACTTGAATGAGTAATAATATATAAATATTACCTATTCTGAAGGAGGTGGTTTCTTTCACCTGACTTCAAAGGTTCTAAATCCATTACACAGTATACTATGATTAATAGCACTGAAATGTGATGTGCTTTTTTCACATATTTCTCTTTTCCTCTTTAAAAGAAACATCATTACTCTTTTTCATTTAAATTTCCCCTGCCTCTCAAAATCAATTGTCTCATCTAACACGGTTTCAAACTTCTGCTTCCTGTTTAGTGTTAGAGCTACAGGAAGATGAGCCTTTATCCGGACATCCAAAATCCAAACATCTTTGTCCAAGACTTTTAAAAAACTTTGTGTAGAAAGAACGTCTTGTGCTCATTCCTACTGGATAGGGCCCAGAAACTGACTGACTGCCTCCCAGCAACCCAGAGTCCTTGCCAGTTATGTTGCTATGGGAGGCAGCAGGGACTTGGCCACAAACCAAGGGCCCTGGCTGGCATGGATTGGAAGAAAACCCTCCTCCAGTTCTCACTGCTAGCACCTGTGGCAAAGGCCCATTCTCCCTGGCCGTGGGAACATCCTTGTTTCCCGCCTGCTTGTAGCCTGATCACACCCAGTAGTGTTATGCTGCCGGAACGCTGGGCGGGACATCCGGGTGATCGACAGCCCACCCGTCGCGTTCTGCAGCATTACGCCATTTGCGTAACCAATTACGCCGCCTGCGTACGTTACGCAAACAGCGTAACGCTGAGGAATGTGGCGGGCGGGCTGTCGAGCACCCGGATGTCTCGCCCAGCGTTCCGGCAGCATAACACCGCTGATCACACCCACAACAGCCCTACTCCTCTGGCATTTGTTGAAGTCCAGCCAATTAAGCACCAATTAACTGAGCACTTCCCCATATTGCTTTGCAGTAGCCCCCTGACCCTCGACACCTTCATGACACCCTGCCAGCACCGTGTACGTTTCCTCTTGTTTGCCTTGCTTTGTGTTTGAATAAAGGGTCTGACCCCCGCAGCCTTGGACTGGACTGGCTCCTTCCTCAGATCCCAAAGAACCCCCAGTCTGCTGCAAGAGCAGTTACAGGCTGAAACACCTGCGCACAGGTATTCTCTGCTCTGTGGTGCGTGGCATTGTCAAAACATGTCAAAGAGACCAGAAGACACCTGAATGGGTCAAGGGGAAGCAGTTCTCATTATATGTATGCAATTACAGGCGAAGCCTTTTTATCCATCAGGGTTCTGTTCCATGAACCCTTGTGGATAAAAAAATCTGCAGGTAATTAAACTTGTGGATTTTGTCCACATATACCCTGAACCCGACCAGATCCGGAGGGCTTTCTGAGACCACAAATGCCTGCAGGAAGCCAGAATGGCTGTTTTGGCCAAAGAACTATTTTCGGTTTTAGGCAAAAATTGGAAGTAACCTTTGTAATGCCTTTTACAAGTATTACCATTTTGTACTGCCGGAAAGGGAAGACCTTGACACAGAAACCACTTTTTGCTGGCATGTTGCTCTCAACGGATGGAGATAATTTGATACAATATACTGTGGCAGGGGGTGGGAATAAAGAGCGCAATCCTAACATGGAGCTAGGCCAGCACAAGGGCCACCGTAAAGTATGTTTAGACCACTCTTGAAGTCAGAGAGGCCAGCACACAGACACGGGCCATCCTCCCTGACTCCAAGAGTGGTCCAAACATGCTTTGTGGTGGCCCTTGTGCCCGCCAAACTTTGCTCGCTTAACTGTGCCAGCCTAACCCCAGGTTAGGACTGCACCCAAAGGTTCTGGAAACATTTTGCTGGATATTCCATTTACAATTTTAGAGAAATGTATGGCATTTTAGTTCTGCTCTAATAATGGTCTGCAAATGTTTATACATCACAGATGAAGACAGTGAATTAAGGCTCTGGGTAATGCACTTGGCGTATTTCTGTATGAAGAGTCAGGTATGACATGGGGAGATTTATAACACTGCTCTATTCACAAACAATTGAGTGTGGGAAAGCTAAAGTAACTCGGATTCACGCTGCTCCCACTCGGCTCTGGTTTTCCTTAGCGGGATCTATGTATTCTAACAGCACTAGGTGGAGATAGTTCATCAATGCCACTTACGCCTATTAAGCCTCATTATCGGCTAAAATGCTGAATGTGCAGACTGGAGGCTTTGAGGATAGAAGTATGCAGAAGAGGCCTGTGGATAGTTAAGGCTGAACAGAAGGTTGGTAATGGGAAACATTACAGGAGATACTCGCAGGACTGTTTTATTAACCATGAACAAATGATAACATCTCAAAACCATTTAAAAGGTCTAGGACCAAATTGTATTAAGCCTCTTAAGATGCTGGAGTTGGAGAGCCCATTACTTTGTCTCTCCCCAGCCTCTGCACTAGCCCAGCTGCTTCACACTTCATCAGAGGGCTTAAGCTTTTGAAATGCATAATCAGAGCAGACATCTGCAGCTTTAATGAACACAAGCAACGGTCCATCTCCAACAAGAGATACCACTTTAAACGGGATATTTAAATTCCAATAGATTCAAGAAATAATAATGAGGCTGCCTGCTTAGGAGGTTATAAGAGATGATGGAAGCCAAATCACTCAGGCTGGTCATTAGCAGAAGTACACTTGTGAATTTTTTTTTTTTTTGCACTAAGCAATATTCAGAGTTGCCAGAGCAGAGCTGAAGGTGGTGGCTCCTGTGGCTTCTGGCATTTCTTAATTCTGTGTGGCTTCCTAATCTATTAGGATTAGGCTTCCTTTCTAAAGGATTGTAAAAGCTACAGGGCAGGACAGGGTGTAGGGAGAACAGTTCCTGGGGTGAAGACTTATCCCAGGGTCAAATTGAAGAACTCAGAGCAGGGAAATAGCTAAAGAAGTGCCGGGGGGGGGGGTGCAACTGCACCAGGCAACAAGCTGAGCCTGACATTAGTGGGAAAAATTGTGAAAACCTTGGTATGTATGAATAATACCATCAGCTTATATATCAGTAGAAAGGTAATGTAATGCAGAATGCAATGAATCAAACCAGAGTGCAATACTTTTACTCTATCAAAAGTTACGGCCAAAAACCAGAGAGAACGAAAATACAACTTTGACGTTACTTTCTGTTGTGATGTCACTTCTGGGGCAACATTTTGCCCTCTGCACTGGGCTACACTTTCAGTAGCTATGCCTGTGACTCAAGAAGCACTCACCTCTCCACACAGTTTCAACACTATAAAGGTAAAGGTTTCCCCACGACCAAATGGTCTAGTCGTGACTGACTGTAGGGGGCAGTGCTCATCTCCGTTTCAAAGCCGGTAGAGCCGGCATTTTGTCCAAGGACAAGCTTCCGTGGTCATGTGACCGGCATGACTATACGCCGTAGTGCACAGAACACCATTACCTTCCCACTGAAGTGGTCCCTACTTATCTATTTGCATTTAGGTGCTTTCGAACTGCTAGGTTGGCAGGAGCTAGGTTGGCAGGAGCTGGGACAAGCTGGGACAAGCACCGAAGTGGTCCCTACTTATCTACTTGCATTTAGGTGCTTTCGAACTGCTAGGTTGGCAGGAGCTGGGACTCCATTGCGCAGTCTTGAACTCCCAACCTTCCTGTCGGAAAGCCCAGCAGCAGCGGTTTAACCCGCTGCGCCACCACAATACTAAACATCCATGCAAACTGTGGGTCAGGACCCACTTGGTATGTCGTGACCTGATGTCAGATGGGTCGAGGAAAGCTGGGAGCAGCCATCTTGGAAACTGCAAACCTTACTCTTGTTATATTCCTTTTGTGAGTGTTAAAAGTTTGAATTGTCAAGTGAGGGGTTTTTTTTGAAATTTTTTTGTTTTTAGTTCACCGTTTTTGTATAATATTTTGTTCTCATCTTGCTTTGTCAGGGATGTTTCATGGTTGTACAATTGCTGTAGTCCAAGAATGCCAATTTGCATTTCAGGAGTGTCATTTTATTATGTTACAATGACAGCACTTCCTGCTTGATGATGTTACTTCCTGCCATGACATCACTTCCAGGTTAATGGCATCACTTCTGGTGGTCCCGACACAAGTGCCATTCTAAAAAGTGGGTCCTGGACTAAAACGTTTGAATACCACTGCTACACACGAAGGCTATGAGTCTTTTATGATACTCATATTCTAATCATAGGTACAGATTAGGGACAGGCAGCAGCCCATTAGGGAATGAATTTTCACAGGATGGTGCCGCATCCCTGCCCCCTCTGTTGAATGTCTCCTGTTGCACAGCGAAGCTCCTTGACAGTACTTATGACTTCAATAGGACAGTACAGTAAACATGCAGTGAATGGTACAGTTTTCTGTGCCCCAGCCAGAACAATGGCCCAGTAAAGGAAAACTCCCCCTTTTTACCAAAGGGTCACCACTGTCCATAGAAGTTACTTTGTTGTGCATGGACCCCATTATTATGCACAGGCAGAGACCATGACAAAGAAATGCAAGTATCTTTTTATATAAGAAGTGTACATACTATATTTTTACATTTACATCATGCAGAAGTTGGGCCATATGATTGATTCACTCATAGGCATCTCTAAAAAAAACACACCTGTGAGAGAGAGAGAGAGAGAGAGAGAGAGAGAGAGAGAGAGAGAGAGAG
>JAJKFI010000007.1:6325676-6362888 GCA_029204185.1 Lerista edwardsae | reverse complement strand
GGTCACCGTGGCCAGGTCTGCGCAGCTCAGGTATGGTCGCAGCTGACAAATCAGCTGAAGCTGAGCAAAGGCTTCCCTGGCCACCGCCGCCACCTGGGAATCCAGGTGCAGCTGTGGATCCAGGAGAACCCCCAAGCTGCGGACCTGCTCCTTCAGAGGGAGAGCAACCCCATTCAGAGCAGGGCGGTAGTCCAATACTCGAGCTGTGGGTTTCCGGACCAGGAGCACCTCTGTCTTATCCATATTTAATTTCAGCTTGTTTGCCCACATCCAGCCCCCAGCTGCCTCCAGACAAAGATCCAGGACCTCGGCCACCTCCTCAGAATCAGGGGGAAAGGAGAGATAGAGCTGGGTGTCATCAGCATATTGATGGCACCCCACTCCAAACCCCCGGATGACCTCTCCCAGCGGCTTCATATAGATGTTAAACAGCATGGGGGATAAGATGGACCCTTGTGGCACCCCAAACTTAGAGGCCCAGGTGCCGAACAAGCATCCCCCAGCACCACCTTCTGGGATCTGTCAGCCAGGAAGGAGCGGAACCACTGCAGAAAGGTGCCCCCAAGCCCGAACCCAGCCAGCCGGCCCAGAAGGATACCATGGTCAATGGTATTGAAAGCCGCCAAGTGGTCCAGCAGGACTAACAGGGATGCACTCTCCCTATCCATTCCTCAGTGTAGGTCACCTACCAAGGCGACCAAGGCAGTCTCCGTCCCGAACCCCAGCCTGAAGCCTGATTGGAATGGGTCCAGATAATCTGCTTCCATCCCATCCCTCTGAAGCTGGGATGCCACCACCCGCTCAATCACCTTGCCCAGAAATGTGATATTCGAGACAGGCCGAAAGTTGTTTAAATTAGTGGGATCCAGGGAGGGCTTCTTCAGGAGGGGCGGACAATCGCCTGCTTCAAAGCAGGCGGCAACACCCCCTCCCTCAGAGATGAATTCACCACCCTCCCCGTCCATTCAGCCAGCCCTTCCCGGGCAGATCTAATTAGCCATGCTGGGCAAGGGTCAAGCAGGCAAGCAGCAGGTCTCACACTCCAGAGAATCCTGTCCACATCCTCAGGTTCTACAAACTGAAAAGAATCCCAAACAATATGATAAACAGGTTCCCCAGGGACATCACTAGATACGCCTACAGCGGTATCCAAGTCATGCCGAATCTGATCGACCTTCTCCGCAAAATGTTTTGCGAACTTGTCACAGCGAGCCTCCGTGTGCTCCTCCCCTCCGGTAGGGGGGCCAGATGGAGTAGGCTATGGACCACACGAAAGAGCTCAGCTGGACGGTTCTCTGCGGATGCGATGGTGGCAGAGAAGTGTGCGCTCTTAGCTGCCACCACCGCCCTAGAATACGATCTCAATTGGGCTCTAGCCCATGCATGGTCAGATTTGGTACAAGTCTTCCGCCACTGTCGCTCTAGTCATCTGCCCTGCCTGCTATGACTAATCAATATGGAAATAGCACCTGTTTGATTCAGACTTTGTATTCAGCATTAACCGAAAGAAATCTAATATATTCTGGCTTGTAACTACAATGCACTATAAAACAGGAGAATAACCTTGCCTCCTCCTAAATCAAATTTCATGATTTCACATTTGAAACAGTGTCCTGTATTTTATCTGAAGACAAAATGCGTACTAGGAGCGAGATACTAAGAAGATGGATGTGCAATTGGGGTTGTAACAACAAAAGGAGAATTATTCAGCACTGAGGAAACATCAGAGCAGGAAGACTGCAAGTTTTAAAGGGGTTTTTTTTTTGGTACATTTTGGCCTCACAATCACTAGAATCGAACCATGAAGCATTCTCAGTTTCTACCCAACATTTGCTGTGAACTGTTGCTGTGTAATGTGAACTCAGAGCACTATGATAATAATTTAGTGGGTATATGCTGGATAAGCTGTCTTGAGCAATACTATGGCACTTCCAAATTTTATTGAATGTAATTTAAAAATCACCAATTTAATCTCTGCCTAAGAAACTAAATACGGAAAAAATTACAGAAGCTTCCCTACTTACCAACATTCATGGTGCAATCCTAACCTGGAGTTAGGTCGGCACAGACAGACCAGCAAAGTTTGGCTGGCACAAGGGCCACTGTAAAGTGCATTTGGACCACACTTGGAGTCAGGGAGGCCAGCATACCTCTGTGTGCTGGCCTCTGACTCTGAAAGTGGTCCCAACATACGTTACGGTGTCCCTTGTGCCAGCCAAACTTTGCTAGCTTAACTGTGCCGGTCTGACTCCAGATTAGGATTACACTTTCAATTTATGAATGAATGTTTTCAAGCCCTTTCCAGTTTGCAACAGCAGCAGCAGCAGAGTACAGATGCCCAGTTGGAACATTCTAAGCAGCTCTGCAGTGAAACTGACAGCATTCCAAGTGAAAACTGATAGCGCCCCCCCCCCCCAGTGAATCTGATATCTAGAGAGTGAAACTGACAACATTTACAGCATCCCGCGTGAAACTGGCAGCTATAGCAATAGACACAGGGCATTACAGCACTAACATGTTGATAAATAGGAGAGCTTCTGCAAAAGTAATGCTTTATGGAAGTATTCATACAGTATTCACACTCTTGTTTAATATTAATTAATCCAAACCAAGAATCACACCATAGCTCTGCAATCACAGTAACTAAATACTAGGCACATCCAAATACACTCTAAGGAAGTGTAAAGATCAACAAGGACCCATAACTAAATGTACAAACTGATTGATTGCTTACGTGTGTTGTTAGAAGCAGCTTCAGACACCTACACTAGTATGCCTTAAATTCATCTACAAGGTTCTCTGTAATGTAGACTTCTTTAAATGCTCTCGAAAAGTACATAAAAATTCATCCCTTGTGCAACGTTTTAATGTTTCAATGGGACGAAATAAGAAGATGATATTGTAGAATTAGTAGAATTCTACCTGTCTGACAAAAAAAAAATGGTTGCCATTTTCTGGTATCAAGTATAGAAACATAAATTTTTAAACAAAACTGAAACTCTTGTTTAAGCAGAGAGGATAAAGGAAAAAAATACTTATTTCCAAACAACAGTATAGGAATAAGAACTTTTTTGCTTTATACTCTCTACCCAACAAAACTTGTATTGAGCCATATCAGGCTTTGGTTCTCTTCTAGCTTGGGCTCTTGGCACATGAACTGCATTGACCTTTTTTCTGCATAATAGATTTTTAAAAATCTTCATCTGCACAAAGTTACATCTATCATGGTACATCTTGAAATATCAGGCTTGTGGCTTACTCTCAGGGTGCAATCCTAAACTGAGTTAGGCCGGCATAAACTAAACCAGCAAAGTTTGGCCAGCACAAGGGACATCGTAAGGTATGTTTGGACCACTCCTGGAGTCAGAGAGGCCAGCACACAGATGTACGCCATCCTCCCTGACTCCGAGAGTGGTCCAAATGCGCTTTATGGTGGCCCTTGTGCTTGCCAAACTTTGCTGGTTTAGCTTATGCCGGCCCAACTCTAGTTTAGGATTGTGCTCTCAGTCACATTTCACTAGCACAAACAACCAAGGGCGCAATCCTAACCAACTTTCTAGCATGACATAGCTGTGCCAATGGGGCAAGTGTCACATTCTGCAGTGGAGAAGCGGTCATGGAGATCTCCTCAATGTAAGGGAATGTTTGCTCCCAGGGAAGGGTGGCCTCCAAGACTGCATTGCCCTTACCCTAATGCCAGAAAGTTGGTCAGAACTGCGCGCTAAGACTAATACCTGAGAGAGCAATCCTAACCTGCAGTTAGGCTGGCATAGGCCAGCGAAGTTTGGCCAGCACAAGGGACACAGTGAAGTATGTTTGGATCACTCTGGGAGTCAAAGAGACCAGCACACAGATGTGCGCCATCCTCCCTGACTCCGAGAGTGGTCCAAAACACACTTTACGGTGGCCCTTGTGCTGGCCAAACACTGCTGGCCTAACTGTGCCAACCTTACTTCAGGTTAGGATTGCGCCGTGAAAACTTATTTTCAGGAAACTCTCCACAAAAAGCTTTGGGAACTGGGCATAAGAGCTACCAAGGACTCAGGGAAGTCTACACGGCCCCAGAGCTATCTGTTAGGGGAAAATGGAACATCAAATGTCATTTTCATATTCTGGCATACAGCTTCTTTTCCTGGAAATTTTATAATAGTTTTGAAGGGATTAAAACAAAAAACCAGCTTCCAAAGCTAAGCCAGCTAAAAGTTTAATTAAATACAACTGCTTGCTGTGCTTGCCTTCCCAAGCTGCCTCATGCATATTCATCACTGTAATTAAAGCAGGTTTTTTTAAAAAATAAAAAATAAAAAAAATCCCACAACTAATTATGCCACACTCTTCGTCTTCTTCACATGCTTGGAATTTTTGATATAATTACTACAGAAATTAATTGCAAGTTAGTTAATTTTGCACTTTGTCCTTCATTGCTTATTTGAAATTGGGGGTTTCCCCCTTCCTTTCCAAGTCATGCACACTGGTTTTTGCCAGAAAACAGCCAACCAAAACCAAAATATTTTCTAATCACTTGCAATAAGATACATGCTGTGTTGTAAACTTCAACCCCTCACATAGATCATTAACACTGTTCACAACAACAAACATAATGTTTGTTATGCTGTTACATGTCTTTTTAACTGTCAAATATCCAATGATATTCATTCCTTGACAGAACATAGAGTTGGATCCTCAGAAGGGTTTTGAGCAGCGGCAGCATTCAGCCGGTACGCTGGGCGGGACTTACCTTTGAGCAGCGGAACGCGCCGTTACACAACGGGCAGACTGCCACTCAAAGGTAAGTCCCGCCCAGCGTACCGGCTGAATGCCGCTGCTGGTTTTGAGTATGTGAAGTACTCCTGAGAGTGCCCCGTTCTACCAATCTCCCCGCAACTGGCACCCCTCAACAATGCCAGGGGTGTAAAACACAAGGCCTGTGGGCTGGACGCAGCCTATGGAAGCTGTTTATCCAGCTCGTTTGAATTGTTGGACTCTCCCAGCACCACCATCAGCTGCTCTCAGCTGCTAAGCTACAAAGTGACACATGGCAGAGGTGGCACTGCTGAAAGGGTGGCCCAAATATCATGTGGTCACCCTTTCAGCAGTGCTGAGGAGTGACTGTTGAAAGGGAGGCCTGTGTGATAATTGGGATCTCCCAGTGCTGTCCTTACAGCAGTGCCCTTTAAGAACATAAGAAGAGACCTGCTGGATCAGGCAAAGGCCCATCTAGTCCAGCTTCCTGTATCTCACAGTGGCCCACCAGATGCCTCAGGGAGCACACGAGACAACAAGATGCCTGCATCCTGTTGCCTCTCCCTTGCACCTGGCATTCTGAAATAGCCTACTTTTAATGTAAGGAGGTTGCACAACCCATCATAGCCTATAGCCCACGATGAACCTTTCCTCCAGAAACCTGTCCAATCCCCCTTTAAAGGCACCTAGGCCAGATGCCATCACCACCATCTGTGGCAAGGAGTTCCACAGATTAATTACCCGCTGGGTAAAAAAGTATTTTCTTTTATCCGTTCTCACTCTCCCAACACTCAATTTTAGTGAATGTCCCCTGGTTCTGGTGTTGTGAGATTGGGAAAAGAACATTCCTCTATCCACTCTCTCCATCCCATGCATAATTTTGTACGTCTCAATCATGTCATCCCTCAGGCGCCTTTCTGCCAATATGCTGGAAAGGAGAGATGGAAGGAAGCCTCAGAAGGTGAGGAATAGTATGGGGGAAGAAGCAGACCAAGAGAGGTGAGAAAGGGAGAAGCTGTCCAAGTACTGTGAAAACCCAATTATAATGCGGGCGCCTTTTCAGTAGTGCAGATTCTGCCGAGGTGGTACTTTACAAAACAACTATCAGCTGCTGAGCTGCAAAGTGACATATTGGCAGAAGTGGCACTGCAAAAATGGTGACCCACATGATAACTGGGCTCTCCCATATCCTGAAAATATGATCAAGATTCATGTTTTTTCTCTTCTGTCCCTTTCAGCTCACAAATTCCTAGATGAGAAAAAAGTGCTTATTTTTGGTAATCACTTGCTTAATGATGTAATTCCCTTCTTAATGACATCACTTCTGGGCTTCCCATATCCTGAAAATAGGATCAAGATTCACGTTTTTCTCTTCTGTCCCTTTCAACTAATGATTCCGAGATGAGGAAACAGTGCTTAATTTTCATCATCACCTGCTTAATGATGTCACTCCCTGCTTAATGACATCACTTCCAGGCCTTGGCAGGTACAATGAATGCTATTTGGTCCACTAAATAAAATGAGTTTTAAAACAGGTGTCAACCAGTTTTATGCTATTCCTTAAGGTTCTCAGACCCCCAGGATTAGTTTCTGAGGATGGCTCTGGGGACTGAAGGATGGAGCAGGGAAGTCCTGTTCTATCAATGGTACACCATTTGTAATCCTCTCAATTCAACTCACGGTTGTAAGCTACTTTATCCTTTCCCAGGAGCAACACATGACATGATACAAGGGATTGCAGCTCAAAGGGAAAACTTTATTAGGACCTGCACACAAGCACATTTTGCACTCAGCCTTAGATTGTTTTTAACCTTTGGAGTTTACAAAAAGAGGAGAAAGAGAGAAAATGAATCAATCCTAGAAGCTGTGCTATCCTTACGAGTCCATTTGTAAGATGGAGAAAGGCTCTAGTAGGGTTGACAGTTTGTTTAAAGTACATAGACGATCTGTCTACAGTACACACAACTCAAAAGCCTGCACTCTTTTTCACCAGCACTCAAAGGTAACAAAATAGGTAAGAAGCTTATCTTTCAGGAGCAAGTTCCAACGTGCTGAACAGGCAAAATACATAAAACTATTTGATATTGATTTGGGAAAAACATGCTCCAATAATAATAATAATAATAATAATAATAATAATAATAATAATAATATTGATATACCATCTTTCTTAAGATCACTAGATTTCTCTAATGACTGTAACTCAAGGCGGTTTACATAGGCAGACTTTTATTCACAAACCCAAAGGTTTTTACAATTTACAGAAACGTTCTATCTTTCAAGAACAACACTCATACAGATGGATCTTTCTGGATTTAACCTTCTTTCTTAGCCACCCGTCTGTCTTCTGCTGGCTGAATAACTATCAGTATTCTTTCAGTTGTACAAATAAATGCACATGATTTCATGCACAACAGTGGTCGTCCAAACTTTGCTATGATGGGGGGGGGCAGGAAGGGAAATTTCTTACTGTGCATTGCTGTTCTCTGAAATGCTGGGGGCGTACATTCCACAATGGTCAGAATGCTGCTTTCCCTGAGAGCAGACAAGGTCGAACCAGGAACAAACTATTCCAGGGGAAGCCTGGACAGGAACAGCTAAGGCACCCCTCTCCCCAATCTGCACTGCACAGAAGAGGCCAACAGCCAGTAACTTCTGTGGCAGAGGGCACTAATTCCAGCCTGGACAGGTCCTCAAGGTTGGAGTCCGTTCTTTTGCCGGCTGGCCTTCTCACAACATTCCCGCACTGGCTGATCAGCTCCACAGTGACTCTGTTCTGCCACAAGAGGTACTGCAGCTTGTCCCAGCCTGGCATTCTGTCTCCCATCCCAAAATAGACCCCAGATTCTCCTGCTTAGCTTCAGGCAGTACCAGCCGCTCAACCACACCTCCTGCCCGATCAACACACTCCACAGAAATATAGCACATACTTTAATAGATTCCCTTCCCCCCCACCCCACAAGCAGCTAACTGAAATGTGCTGGAGTAAATATCTCAGAACCAGCAGATCACAGGAAAGGAAATACCCACAGCATGAGGGCCAGAGTAGCCTCCCTGACCTGCCAGAAGTTATCTAAGATCTTCAGAGGGCCAAAAATACCACTTCTGGGTCTTTGGGAAAACCAGGAAGTGGTGATTTTCAGCTTTCCAAAGGTGAGGGCTGGGGGGGAATACCCTCCACACACAACCAGAGCACAGCTTGGAGGGTGCAGCCCATGCCGGCAAGGTCAGGAGAGCCAGAGGCTCATAGGAACCAGAAGCTTGCTGCGGATTGGACAGAGGCTCTCTGAGGGTTGGCATCTGGCCAGGGTTTGGAGATCTCTGTAATACCAACAGGGGAAAGAACACCAACAAATGACCAAGAGCAGGACATTTCCTTAAAACCTTTCACAGTGCCCTGTCAGAGGGGGAGGCAGTTGGAATAAGCCAGGCATTCATAGCACAGTTAGGGCCTAAGAGAGGCCCTCTTGCCATGCACAGAGGCAAAGTTGTTCACTTTGAGCCTTTCCAAGTAGGTGGCTGGTGCTCTGTCTAGAATGTGCAATTCTGCAGTTCTGCTCCTACAAGGGGGTTTCCCTGTCCATAAATTCTGCCACTGCTGCAAGGTGGATCATCTGCCTCCTAAATCTGATGACTCTCCATTGCTTGCTTCCCTTTTCCTCATGCGGTGCCCACCGGTTCCCCATCAAAAGTAGGGAGTCTGTGCAAGGAAAGGAGATGCTTGCACAGGAGCGTTGCAGCTTCACGAACCTGGCCACTTTACACAGCGGACAGGGACTGTCTGGGAGGGCAGGACAGGCTCTCCCCTTGGACTGGCTTTTTCTGGATTGGACCCTGCCTGCTCTCAGGGAGGAAGCCCCATCCTGATTTTTCTGCAGTGCAGATTGGGAGGACACAAATCTAACCGACAAAGGAAACACTGAGTCCTCATTTTATATAAAGCTCCTAAATACAAAGCAAATAGGCACATTAGCAAGACTGGCTTGGGAATAGTTTCACTGTGAATCGTTTTAAATTTCAATAGGAACAGTTTCAAGAATTTCAACGTGATATAACTCCCCACTTCTAATGTAAGATGTGGTGGACAGACATCACTCTGGGAGCGCAATCTTAACTTGGCCTGGAACAGCAAGGCCGGCGGGCCTGCACTGTATCCAGCGCAAGTTGGGAGTTCTCAGGAGCCTCTCCGGGACAAGGGCATGTTCGCGCCCTTGCCCCAGAGGAGACTCCAGCCTCCCCTACGTGCTCCTTGGATCTGCACCTGCTGTATAGAGCCAAGGATGCCGCTCAGCCCAAATTGGGGCCATGTGGTCTGGGGACAGAGGGTTGGATGTGGCCTAACAGCGGCGTCCTAACTCCACCTCCCCTCCCTGGGCCGGCACGCCTCCTGGCCTGCCCACCCCGCTGCGCAGTTCCTCCCTCCCCCCTCCCAGAACCACTCTTGTGCCTGGCTAGTGTCGGCCCAACGGTGCCTTAAGGATTGTGCCCTAAAATTCTTCCGTGACTGGGGTCATTAGACTGTACGTTCCTAAGCATACTGAACTGATATTGATGGACAGTATCTGAACAGCATATTGGCAACATATCTAGTCAGTAGGCTTAAATAATGGGTTTTTTAAAAAATCATGTGCTTTGGATAAGGGAAAGGGGAATGCACTGGATGAATTCCATGTATTAATTGCAAATATTTAGGGCTAATTTACCATTCCTCACAGGTTACTTCTACAGACATTTTGCTATCCGTCACCAACATTTTAGGGCACAAACCTGCACTGGCTTATCACGACTCTTAAAACATCTAAGCCTTGGGTGTAACCGCAGAGCTCGCCCAGCAATGCAATCTCTGTTTGCTCACTTACTCAAACACAGCTGCTAGCGCTATTCAGCCAGAAGCAGTTGTGTTCCCCTTTTTTTTAGTACAATATTTCCAAAAGTATATGAAAGAGCCCAGTTATACTATTTCCTGACTTACCCTTTCCTATTCTCAGAAAGAATAACCACCTGCCACTGTATTTTTAGAAATATCCTGGGGTGTTACACTGTCTAGACAAGAACAGAATACATAATAGTTTTTCATTGTCAACAGCTTTTATCTAGTTGCTCCTATGGGGAGTTGGCCAATAAATCAGGCTTCGTGGATTGAAAACCATGCCTAACAAAACGAGAGCTAAAGAAGAGCTCTCTACAGTTAGAACTATGGAGAAGTTATTTTCACAATAATTCAGTTCTATCCAGTAGAAAAAGGTGTCCGAAAACTGATGCTTTCAATCTAGTGCGTCCATTTCATCCACTGCAGTACCATGTTGCATTCACAATATGCTTCGCCAACTTGCCATTTACCCCTCAAAACTATTATGCAAATTTTAATTCTAAGTCACTGCTATCGCCATTTTACAGAAAGGAAACGGAGGGCGCAATCCTAATCTGCCGTTGCCCTGGCGTAGTGCTCTTGCTCTGGACCAGCACTGTTGCAAACGTGCTGTAAAGCGCGCCCGTGCCATGGATTCGGTCACTGGGCTGGCACAAGCAGCAGTGCCAGTGCTCGTGTGCTGCCACGCTAGTCAGCTGCGCTGGTCCAGCACTGGTGTAGCTGTGCCGGCGCAGGACTGCACCAAGGGCATGCCAGAGGCAGGCAGGAGGCCAATTGGGGCGGTGCCGTGGGCGGAGCCAGGAGACAGCCATTGGGCCGTATCCAAACCCCTGTCCTCAGGCTGGGTGCCCCAATTCGGGCTTCTCCTAGACACATGGACTTGGGCCTGCTCTTTTGCTGGCGCAGATCTGAGCAGCCCCATAAGGCTGGCTGAGGCTTACACAGGGAGCAAGGGGAAAATATCCCCTTTTCTCACACTGAGCCGCTGCTGCCTCCTAATGTTGTTAGGAGTTAGTGGAATAGGCTTGCCTATTCCAGCACAGGTTGTGCGCTGCCCAGCTGCTCGGCTGTGAGACCACGATTCAAACAAGGTGTGCCTTTTACCCATGGACTCTTTAACCCCTGCTAACTGGGCAAGAGGCACTTTTTCCAGTGGTGTTCCTCTTATATTTAGCAGGGGGAGAGTAATTGTCCCTCATCACCCCTGCGCAGTCTTTTTGGTGGCTGTTGCTGGCGGGCTGCCTTTTTTTTTTTTTTTTTAAGATTGTGAGTCCTTTTGGGACAGGGAACCATTTAACTTTATTATTACTATTTGCCTGTAAACCACTTCGTGAACTTCGTGTTGAAAAGCGGAATATAAGTACCTGTTGACTGACTGACTGACTCTTGTGCATTTTCACAGGCTTTATACAATGCCCACATCGTAAGTAAAATAACTTGATTGTTTTTTATTCATGAAGGCTATAACAAACATTCTTTTGATAATCAGAGTCCTCTATGGTCTCCCCACACATAAAAAATGTAGCATGCACTGGAGTATACTGTCATGTTTTCAGATTCTTATAAATTGTTCAACTATAACTTAGATGATACAACTTTATACGATTCTGTTTTCCCCTTATGCATTTCCCCTTATGTATTCCCTTTCTTACTATTATTATTATTATATTATTATTCTATTCTGTATGTATTCTATTCTATTACTATTATATTATTATTCTGTTTCTATTATTTGAATATACGATGTCTGAGAGCATCAGGCTAAAGGGAGATAGGATGTTCAGACTTCTCTGTCTCCAGCCTTCTTTTGTCTAACAAACTGCTGCCATAAATTCTGCTGTTAAGTCTCAGCAGTCTGCAGAAAAAATATGCTTGACTAAAGTGAACATGGAGCAGACAGTGATATCCTGCAGGCAATAATGTAGAAAGAAGGCATGAGCAGGGACAAGCTTAAGGAGTGAGGAGTCCTATATGGAAGAGTAGAAAAAGCACTACCCGCTTTGGGGTGTTCCAGGCAGTACTGGAAAACAAGCGCAAGTATCTTCCAATTGGAATGAGGGCAATGCTGATCTAGGAAGAACTGTTCTCACCCTCAGTTTTGACAAACCTTCAAGACTACACAAGTTCTGCAATGTTATTGAGAGCGCAATCCTAACCTGGAGTTAGGCTGGCACTGTTTGGCAAGCAAAGTTTGGCTGGCACAAGGGCCACCGTAAAATGCATTTGGACCACTCTCAGAGTCAGGGAGGATGGTGCATGTATGTGATTTGCATGCACGTCTGTGTGATGGCACCTCTGACTCCAAGAGTGGTCCAAACATCCTTTACGGTGTCCCTTGTGCCAGACAAACTTTGCTGGCTGAACTCCAGGTTAGGATTGTGCTCTAACTGGCTGAATTACAGTTTTGCAAAATACACAGGAACTCCTCTTGCCTAAAATAAGTGGCCACTGCTTCTGATGAAGAGGGTACAATCAGTACAGCACTGATGCAAGGGAGTCAATGCAAATTTGCCACATTTGCGCATCAAGCCAAAGCTACTTTTTCTCCATTGGTTCTGTGCCACCTTTAGACCATTGATTGAGGATCAAACTACATATGTGCTCAGATGCATGTGCTGGTGGCATCTTCCAGAAGCATTTTTCTTAAAAAAACACAAAACACACACAACTTCATCAGGAGATACCCTCGTCAGAACAAGGTGTGCCGGGAAATGGAAGTTCGTTCTTCCCATGTGCTATTTTTATACTGAAAGTTGTTCCTTTGAAGCGGTTGTTTACTCTTGGTGAGACTGTCACTTCAAGTGGTGATTTGGGGCAGGAAAATAGCAGGCAGGGAAAGAATAAACCTCACCCTGCATATGTACTCTGGTTCTGACCAGGCCCATTCCTTGCAATTTTTTTTTTTGGAGGAAAACTGATGCTCCAAGGTGGAAGTGGGTTTCTGGTACACACATTCACAGCACAATCCTAACTAAGACCGACATAGTAAGGCCGACATAACAGGGCTGTATCCTAAAGCCCATTAGGAGGCAGCAGCAGCAACGTGCAGGGGAGGTTTTCCCTTAGCATCTGTGTATGCCCTGGTCTTCCCTATGATCCTGCTCGGATCCAGGCGCAGAGGAACGTGGACAGGGGTGGCCCGAGTTGGGGCCGCCCTGGCCAGGGATAGGCTTTAGGATACGGCACTACGGCCGTCTTGCATCACAACCCTTGTCTCCACCCACTGCACCGCCCAGTTACGCCCCCGGAATGCCTTCGCGGAGGCCCTGTGCTGACAGAGCGATGCCGACTCTTGACTGGTCGCAGCTGCTTGCGCCAGTCCAGCACCATAGTGCTGACGCAGACGCGCTTGATGGCACGTTTGGCTAGCGCAAGAGCTTAGCGCCAGCGCAACGGGGGTATAGGATTGCGCTCTCAAACGCTGTTTGGCCCTTAATGTCTTCCTGTTCAATACGCAGCCCTTAAGATGGCACACAGCCAGAAAAGATAACCACACAGTGAAGGCAACTTCTGGACATAGGGGTCTGTGACTCTCTCAGTAAAAACCCCATTGAAAAATGGTGGTTTAGATTAGCCAACCTGTGGAAACCACCTTGAATGCTGTCTAAAAAACAGAGAAAGGTGGTGTATAAATAGTGGTGTATGTATATGTATTCCTAATTCTCTCTTTTGCTAACGTGAACCACAATTTTTTTCCTTGCTGGAATGACTCATGGATATTTTCACGCATTGGTGAAAATACTTTTAAAAGCATTTATCCTTTCATTTTGCTCTTGTTTCTCAACCCCACTATCTGGGAAAGTGAAGGATTCTATTTCAGATTTGTTCAAACTAGCCAAAGAAGAATTTCTTCTTCTGGACAAGCCTTAAAACGGTATGTAGGCTGAGAAAATGCCTTCTGAAAATTAATCTTCCTGAAATCAGAGAACTACCATTATCCCACACAATGTATATTCCCCCCCCCAGCACTTAATGGAATTAACACACAGGCTTTTCATGAATTATATGACCTGATAAAATGAGCAGCTATGTTATAAATCATTTTAAACTGAAGGCTATAGAAACACCAAACTGTATATTTAACTAATGTATTATTTGTCTGTCTGTCTGGGAACTTTAGTTCTGTTTTTCCACCCTAAGAATGTTGCTGACATGTATCAGAAATAGTATAAAAATAATCAAAAAGTATTATAAATATAAAAACATACTAAAAATGAAAAATCAATTCAGTGACAACCAAAAGCAATTAAAAACTGACAAATCAAAACACATCAACTCAACCAAAACGTCTGCCTAAGCAGAAACTCGACTCACCGCCAGCTATTTTGCCCACGGTGAATTGAGCAGCGCCATGTTGGGCTGCCTGGGCCCAGGCTGGGGATAAGATCCCGTGATGGAAGTCACCCTGGGCCCAACCCCCTCGTGGTCTGGCTCCTCCCCTCCTTCCACCAAGCTCCACCCTCTCCTGGCCTCCCCCTGCCCCAAAGGGGCTTCCTTGTGGCCGGCGCTGCTGGAGATCCGGTTGTTCCGTTCACCCACATTGGGGCCTAGTGCTAACTGAGCGCCAGCCCAGCAGGGGCGGTGAGGTGTCGCGGACAAGCTTTATGACATGTTTGTGACACTTTTAGTTGGCAGTACAAACAAACCGCCTGCAATAACGGGCTCAGGATTGAGCCCTTAGTTATTTGATTTTGTCTGTAAAACACTTTGTGAACTTTTCTGCTGAAAAGTTCAGCAGAACTTTTGTTCTGTCAACAACAACAACAACAACAACAACAACAACAACACAAGAATGACATGTCCCTTTGTACCCTTCCTTAGCATCATTCTAGGTCTAGATCAGTGAAAATAGTAAGATCCAGCATCCTACCATTCATCAGTTGTTGGACACTCAGCTGATCTCATTTATCATGAAATTGGCTGTTTCTTGCTCTGTACTTACTCTGTTCCCTTAGAACCAAGATAAGCCAACATTGTTGCTGTAATATGTGAATTGACAAGCACTGGAAAAGTTTAGTAAGGGTTAGATAATAAGCAAAGAAAGACTTGCATGAGCAACTATGGAAACGGCTGGATGAAGGTTTTAAAGCCTTTGTTATCATTAATAGGAAAAGTGGTTCAACTCAAAACCTAAATGCTAGGACAGAAAGAGAATATTGCATTTCCTAGCTGTTTGAGGAGATCAGTTTTGTAGTTCTAGGGGTATAGTTTTAAAACTCAACTGCATAAGGGTCTTTTTTAATGGGATATTTTAGTGGGAAACTGAGAACAATGTCTGAATTGAAAAATACTTCACACTTAGGACGTAATCCTAACCTGGAGTTAGGCCGGCACAGTTAGGCCAGCAAAGTTTGGCTCACACAAGGGCCACCATAA
Source organism: Lerista edwardsae (assembly GCA_029204185.1). Lineage (NCBI taxonomy): Eukaryota > Metazoa > Chordata > Lepidosauria > Squamata > Scincidae > Lerista > Lerista edwardsae. The sequence continues at coordinate 6,347,899 of JAJKFI010000007.1, read as the reverse complement.
AGCGTGTTTGGACCACTCTCAGAGTCAGGGAAGATGGCGCATGTCTGTGTGCTGGCCTCTGACTCCGAGAGTGGTCCAAACATACTTTACAGTGTTCCTTGTGCCAGCCAAACTCCAGGTTAGGATTGCACCCTTAAGTACAGAGAGAGTTTTGGTCATCACCTGTTTATTTTTGCTAAGGTTTCATGGATAGGTGGAAAACGCTACATGTCTAGAGCAAAATATTTTGCATAGGATATAAAACTGATTGTTTTGCAAAGCTCCCCCATACAACAATCCTTTCCAGAGAGCATGCTTCTTTAAAGAGTTTTCCTGCATCTAGCAAACTCTCTGTTACACAATCCAATGGTAAACACAATAATAATAATAATAATAATAATAATAATAATAATAATAATAATAATAATAATAATACAATGAGAAAAAACTTCACTATAGCTTCAGTCATATGCATGCTTTCTCAGGAGAAATCCCATTCAACACAGTGGAACTCAGTTCTGGGTAAATATGCATAGGACTGTACAGCAAGATGCCACCTATTCTATAAGGATTTCAGAATTCTTTCACTAGAAAACAAACCAGGAATAAACCCCCATGTTTAAAATCTGCAGCTTAAAAATACATGAGATGCCTCAGGCCTTGGTTTGACGTTTCCACACATTAGTTTCTTAATCTCCTGATTGACAGATGGGAGCTTTGGAACCTTCCAATTTTAATTATTTAAATTTACGCCAGCACAATTAGAAGAAACCCACATCACCATAGTCTGTCATAATCATTGCATGATCGCCCTCCTTAAAAATCAATTTAAAAAAGAAGAGAAAGAATTTCATCTTACTTTTTCAACATTCTGGTCTGAATAGCTTGCTTTGCTGGTTCAAACAAAAACACAGTCTATTATCTCTCTCCCATTTAAGGAAACACACACACACACACACACACACACACACACACACACACACACACACTTTGGAAAAACGCAATATTTGTACCAAGTTTATTGTTCTGCTCTTGGGTTATATTGCACCTATTAAAATTTTAAGCATTTAAATTAAAGCAATTTTAAGTTTATGATCCTACCGGTTTTAACAAAGAAACCTTAATGAAATATGTGCTGTTTATAGCAAACTGCCAGCCTAGCGGGAGGCATTTTCATTAATCCAGCTTGTTCAAATAAAAACAAATGCAATTTCCCCCGATGTGTCAAAGAGTGTACTGCAATATCAAATGCAGGAAAATGAACACACACCCCAAAATAGAAAGAACATTTTCGGAACAGATACGTCAATGTCATATTTGCATACCTTCTTGCAGGAACCTAACAAACAATATGCAAGTGCAAGAAGAGTGTGCACATAAGTGAAGTTCTGCCCATTATCTTCAAACTAAGTAGCTGCCTTCTCTGGAAGCCACATGACAATGAACAGGGGCTTGCCTCTTTGGCAGCGGATCTAAATGCATCAAAAGCAACAATTTGAATTTCTATTCTGTATACATGGCTCTCAGTCCAACCAATGAAGGATTTTCCAGATCCAAAATCACTCTTAGAGTGCAATCCTAATGTGGAGTTAGGCCGGCACAGTTAGGCCAGCAAACCTTGGCCAGGACAAGGGACATCATAAAGTATGTTTGGACCACTCTCAGTGTCAGAGAGGCCAGCACAAAGACATATGCAGTCCTTCCAGGTTACGCTTGTGCTCTTAAGCATTTGGTCCAGATTATATACAGTAGTTCTATAGGCAAATAGGTTTTAAAAGACCCTTTAAGTGTTTGCTTTCATAGTCCCCATAAATGCCACATCCCTAATGGCTGCATCCAGGCTCTACCCCCCCCCTCCCCAGGCCAGCCGGCTTCCTGGACCGCTCTCCCCCCTCCAGAAATACCCCTGCACCAGCCGAACTTGGCTGACACAGGAGTGGCGCACCGGTAGCTTCCGCCAGCACTGGGGGGGGGGCGACACTGCTGCCTATATCGGCCCCACGGCAGCAGCACTGGCGTGAAAGTGCCTTATGGCACACAGAGCCAACAAAAGCGGGTTGTGTCGGTTTGCGCCCTACGGCAGTGTTTCTCAAACACTGTGTTTTTTTGACTGGTGGCTCCTTTGACCTCCTGGGCAATTGGCCATGGCTCCCCATGAGGGTTACAATCCTATAGATTGTATAGGGTGACAGGTTTTTCATGAGGATTCCACAGCTCCCCCTGGCTAATTTCTATGGCTCCATGGGGAGCCATGGCTCACAGTTTGGGAACAACTAGACTAAGGCATAAGAAGAAAAGCGCCAGGTCTACTAAAATACAAGCAATGACTAAAAACAAGAACAGCACGTCTATGGATATTCTTCAAGGTCTTCTGTTAACCATTTTGAAATCATCACTCACTGTGGAGCCCCACTGTTTTTCTACAGAAGTAAATGTCAAAGCTTCTCTAGGATTACACTGCATGTTTGGCACAAATTATGATGTGTGCAAACACTTCCCTAAATTGTTCTAGTAGGCACTAACTTATGTGGTAGAGGTAACCCTCTCCCCCTACCTCAAAGGAAAGGGGAGACTATAGATATGTGCATCTATAGACATAAATTCAATGAGACGTTCCAAAGCTGTGCATCTAAGCCTTGAAAAATCCTAACAGAGGCTGCAAGCCTTGGAGCTCATAGATTCCCTTCAGTTCTTTGAGAATTCTAGAGAAATTAGGGGAGGTCTCATTTCACTCTCAATCCTCCAATCCGCAGCCAATCCTCCAAACCAGGAACGAATGGTGGGGCAAGTCTTGAACTTGTGTACTTTCTGCTCCCCTTTCCACAGGTGAGGGACATATATTAGAGCAGTGGTTCCCAAACCATGGACCCACCAGTAGGTTGTGAGCCAATTTCAGGTGGGTCGCAAAGCACCTGGAAAAAAGGTACCATATTGAAAAAAGGGAAAATAGGACACTAGAAAGGAGGAGGGCTGTGTGGTTGCTTTCCTTGTGTCAAGGTTGTCAATAGGCTTTTTTTTTCCGATTCACTTTGCTATTGGAAAATGGCTGAGAAATAACCCAACTTAATGTCTTACATTTTCAGGAAAGCAGCAGGCTCTGGCGTCACAATGAGGGCACTTCTGGCCATGACATCACTTCTGATGGGTCCCGGACAGGTTGTCATTCTAAAAAGTGGGTCCCAGTGGTAAAAGGTTTGAGAGCCACTGTATTAGAAGCTTCTACTTGGCATAGAAAGGATTCAAATGCAGCAAACTGCAGGGTTTAAAAAAATCCCAGAAATTCAGCTGAGATTGTTCAATATCTACTGAAACAAACAAAAAACACCATTTTTAGTTAGGTGTTTGAAAAGTGCAAGAGGTTTCTTGGCAGGCCTCTTGGAACGGGGAGTTCCATAAAGACACTAGTGGGGCCCTTGTCAACTTCCTTGCAGCATTATTAGGCCACAGTAGCTGAAGCAGTGCCTCATCAACAGCATCAGCAGAAGCTGCTGAGAAAGGCGGCTTTTTTCCTTTAAGTACCACGGGGTCATAGCACACAGGGCTTTAAAAGTACCAATAGTTTGAACTGCACCAGGGAACATTTGCCAGGAGCAAACCTGTGAAACGCTTTTGTGGACTGCTATAATAGGTTTTCCTGTTATGTGCCTTGTTTTGGTTAATGCTGAACCTGCTGTGTATTGCCTCAGCCAATTCTCCAAGCCATTTTCAAGCTCTCTAAGATGCATGCGAGTGCCAAATGATGCATTGCATATCTATCATGAGCTCATCCCTCAGAGAGATAAGCAAAGAAAATGGATGCTTTCTACCCTGATCCGGCACTTGCCAGGCATTTGCTAAGCTGATTCAACATAGGGCTGAACTCAGAACATTAGAGCTTTCACGTGGCAAATCATAATTACTTCAGAGGGACCTTCACCGTGCAGAAGTGCCAAAAATAGATAGATGGTTTATTCTTCACAGACTAACATAAAACTTGATAATTGTTCTGGCCTCTCTTCATTCGACTTGGCCTTTCCTGTTGAGAAAGTCATGCAGTTCATGTTACTTTTTCTGACCCCATTTATTTTGATGGTTTAGACTGAGCGATTGCTTGAAAGGAAGACATGAGAACAGCTGACCCAGCCGCGAAGAAACTCGATGAAACTTTGGGTCAGCAGCAGATAGTTGCCGGACGGGGGGGAGGGGGAATTCAAGGTGCTTTTCACCCAGCTATCATCTCTCTCCTTAAATGTGAGCCACACTGATCACTTCCTGTTTCCTTGAGCAGGAAATAGATCATCTGCTTTCTTATTACTTAATTAGCCCTAACTGCCAAATTGAACGCCTTCCTTTAAGCATTTTTAGTAAACTTAGTGCACTTTCACCATTGTTTACATCACTGGTTCTCAAACTTTTTAGCACTGGGACCAGAGACGAACGAGGCTCCGAGCGGGCCCGAGGCAGGGTGACGTTACCGTGCCTAGCCACGCCTCCCTGAGCCCGGAAGAGCTCCATTTTGGAGCAAAACGGAAGCACGGGTGGGAGGGAGGGAGGGCCAAACAGTGTGCGCGTTTTTCTGCATTGTGGCGCCTCTACGTTGCCGGCACCCATTGCTCACGCCACCCCCTGCTACACCCTAGAATCGCCTCTGACTGGGACCCACTTTTTATAATGACAATCTTCGTTGATTGACTACCCAGTTCTGAGTCTCAACTCACCAGTTGAAGACCAAAGGCCAAGCTGATTGTTTTTGTTTTCCACATAAGTGAACTCGGGTACTGCCTAGCAACACACCTCTTGGGTCAGGGTCTTTCCATCTGGTCCTACAATAGGGTCAGCTGCAGCAGAAGTATCACAAATCAGGTCGCGATTTCAAAATAATATCCTACAACGTTTCTTTTCGCTCTCCACTAACTTTTATATTTTCTTTTTAGGAGCTTTAAATATGGTCTCATATAAAAGTAGAATACAGTTAGCCCTCATTATCTGCAAAGGTGCCATTCTGTTATAACCCATGGATAGTGAAACCTGTGGATGATCAAATCCATAGGTCTCGGGGTCCTTTCTTCTTCCTGAGGATACAAGAGCTGTTCTCTTGCGGCCTCCAGAGGGTTTTCTGAGGACTTCATGAGGGTCCAGACCAGGCTGACCTGCAAGTTCAGTGAAACTTGGATACTGAAATCTGCATGTCCCAAACTTGTGGATACTGTGGATAAATGTATAAATGTAAAAACATAACTAAAAAAGTAACCTACAATCAAATGAACCAAATCTTCCTAAAGCAGTCTGGCCATGGAAGCAAGCATGAGAATGTGGTAGGAAAGCAGACAAGTGGTATTACACTCGATCTTCAGGTTTTATTTTTATCCTATAGTTTGCTTAGAAGACAGAACCACTAATTTACCTAGACATGTTCATGCAAAACTCACACAGATCAACACATCTCAGGGGTTGAGATGGTGACATTCAGCATGCAAGGACTCCTCTATTACGATGCTGTATCCTTGCCTGAAGTTCAGGTCGCTAATCATTTTCCTCCATTCTAAAGGTTGGTTGACAAAACCGTCAGATTTTCAAGAGGAAATTGAGTGGCTTCAGGTTACAGGATTTCAAATTGATACATGATGTATTATATGATGAGAAAACAGCTAATTAAATTAGAAGGATAATTTGAAAAAGAATGGCATGTAGCAATAGCTAAAAAACATACGTCAATCAGACTATATTTGATTTACAAGTTTTAATAGTTAAAAACAGCCCTTTCTTTTTCAGCCAAGACTTTACGTTAAGATGTTCCTTCACTGCCAGCTGTTGCTCTTGGATTTCATACAATGAAGGCATTAACTTGCCTTCATAAAATGAACCGGGGGGAATGCAGAAGACTTATAAGTGCTCGGGGAAAAAATGGGTAGCACAGATTAGTAATACTTCCTGCTTCTTATCCAATTTCATTCTATAAATAAGTCAAATGTTAAGTTTCCTCACTTAAATTGGTTCTTTTTATTCTTTTGAAACTGTAATGCCCCCATTCCATGCTGCTAGGCCAGTGGTTCCCAAGCTGTGGGTTGGGACCGGATCAGTGGGTCACAAGCCAGCTTCAGGTGGGTAGCAAAGCACCTAGGGCAGCCATATTGAAAATATGGGAAGATGGGGTGCTGGAAAGATGGGCTGTGTGGCTGTTTTGATTGTCTCAAGGTTGTAAATAGGCTTTGCTATTGGAAAATGGATAAGAAATAATCCAATTTATTGCTGCATTCTCAGGAAAGCAGCAGGCTCTAGGGTCACAATGATGATATTTCTGGCCATGGTATCACTTCCAGGGGGTCCTGGACAGATTGTCATTCTAAAAAGTGCTAAAAAGTTTGAGAACCATTGTGCTAGGGTTTATTTATCTCAGTTGAAGACATACAAACACGTGGCAAACAAACCTTGGGGTAGTGAACATAGATATTACACAGAAAAACAAAATCTCAACCCAAACATCTAGATCAGTGGTTTCCAAACTGTAACCCATGGCTCCCTGGGGAGCTGCAGAAATCAGCCAGGGGAACAGCAGGATCCTTGCGAAAACCGGCTACCCTCTACAATGCAACAGTAAGCACCGCATTGGGAAGCCTTTTTAGTAACACAGTGGTCCTGTTGTTTGGAGATTGGTAATCTAGACTGATGAAAGAAACCACTGAGGCTACAATCCTATCCAAACTTACCTAGGAGTAAGCCCACGGACTATTAATAGACTGAGTGCGCAATCCTAACCTGGAGTTAGGCTGGCACAGTTAGGCCAGCAAAGTTTGGCCAGCACAAGGGACACCGTAAAGTTTGTTCTGGACTACTCTTGGAGTTGGAGAGGCCAGCACACAGACGTGCACCACCCTTCTGACTCTGTGAGCACAATCCTAAACTGGAGTTAGGCTGGCATAAACAAAGCCAGCAAAGTTTGGCCTGCACAAAAGCCACCATAAAATGTGTTTGGACTACTCTCGGAGTCAGAGAGGATGGCTCACTTCTGTGTGCTGGCCTCTCTGACCCCGAGAGTGGTCCAAACATACTTTACAGTGTCCTTTGTGCTGGCCAAACTTTGCTGTTTTAGCTTATGCTGGCCTAACTAAGCTTAGGATTGCGCCTTGAGAGTGGTCCAAATGTGCTTTATGGTGGCCCTTGTGTTGGCCTAACTACAGGTTAGGACTGTGCCCTGAGTAGACATGCATAGAATTGCACGAGTAGACATGCGTAGGATTGGGTTCTGAGTCATCTGTATAGACTACAGACTTTTGCTAATGCAATAAATCAGGGATCACCAAACTATGGCCCAGGGACCACATTAGGTCCACCACAAGGTTTTGTCCAGACCATAGCAACCAGTTGACAGTCTTGACAGCTATGTGTCTTCTCACTGGCCTTCATCAACTTCGCTTGTACCATCCTGAATTTACGTTGCTTTCTTCTACACTCTGGTGGTGAGCTTCCTGTTCAAAAAGTAGCAACATACTGGCAAAGTCTATTATAGAATTCCTTAGGCCCTTTCATTCCCAAAGGCCTAAAATACGAACTTTTTTCATGATGCTATGCCTAAAATGTGCTTGCAAAATAGAATTTTCTCTCTCTGTGGGAGACTGTGTTTCATGGACATCTATTTCTAGAACCTGATTATTCAAAGGATTTTTTTTTCCTACAGAAGGTAGAAAAACGAAATAATAATGCAAGGGGTGGAGATGCAGTTGACTTCTCGTCATCTGTTTACATACAGCACAAAAACAAAACAATGAATAGGTTATTTTTCCTGCTATTAATATTCAGTGACATGCACTACTTATGCATACTCCTGAAAATATCTGTCAACTGAAAATATGCAAATACAAACAGGCAAGGGGAAGTGTATTTTTACATATTTTGCAGGAAATATAAATGAAAATGTATGAAGCAACTACATCTAAAGCCCAACCTGCTTTTGAAGAATGCTACAGACTAAATGGATTTTATGTACAATTCAAATTTGATTACAGTGGGGGCTGCTGAAAAACAAGGTGGTTTTTAAATTTCAACAGCAGTTTGGGAAAAAAAATCCATAATTTTTATTATATATCTTGATGAGAGATTCAGCTACATGATAAAAAGTGAGGTGGTATTATTGGAGAATCTCTCTTGATACTCACGGTTCGATAGCTGGTGAATTTTCATTGAAAAGAAATGTCTAAGTCAGAACTGGGGATTTTGATATTTGGGGAGTGACACTACATGTTACATTCCTTATCTTTTAAAACTTAAATTGAATGAGCAATACTACACAAATGAAGTCTTCTTTCTTCAAACTCCCGTTCTAGTACCCAGTTTGTTTCACTTCCCCTCAATCATTCTGCTCAACTGTAGCCCAAAACGAAGAACAAAAACCCCTCAATTCACAAGTCCGCTTGTCTCTTTCTCCATTATACCAACATTAATTTCTAGCTATATGCAGTGAACATATTGCAAGACACACTCCTGCTTTATGGACTAATGTGGACTGCTTTAATATAGGAGATACTGACAATGCAGGGTTGAATTCAATAAGTTTAGAGAGTCCTTAACACTTTAAAAAAAAAAAAACTTACCTCAGTTCAGTAATAATGAAAAAGTACGGAAGAATTAAGAACTATATTAAGAGTGCAATCCTAACCTGGAGTTAGGCCGGCACAGTTAGGCCAGCGAAGTTTGGCCAGCACAAGGGCCACCGTAAAGCGCGTTTGGACCTCTCTTGGAATCAGACAGGATGGTGCACATCTGTATGCTGGCCTCTGTGACTCCAAGAGTGGCCCAAACATACTTTACAGTGTCCCTTGTGCCAGCCAAACTCTACCGGACACACAGTAGGAAGGATAACCAGTGGCCATGGTCACTGACATTTTTTAATTACATAGGGGTCTTTTTAAAACGTCTCCCTGTCTGTGGTGGCCACTGGGGGTTGCAAGGAACCCTGAGGTGGCCTCTGTATGGCTCGCCATGCCTCCAACCACTGAAAAAATATTTTCAACTTCCAAGAATGACCAACTTCCAGGCTGTGATCGTGAAACCAGAAGTGGGTCTAGCAGCCTTTTTTTCCATGTTTGGAGGTGTGGAGAGTGCTGCAGAGGCCTCCGTGGGGCTTCCCACAACCCCCGGTGACCACCACAGACAGGGGTAAGTTTAAAAAAGGCCACTGATGTTAGTGTGATCTTTCCAATCATGTCGTCACCCTCCCCCGCTTGCCACATCCGGTCCTGCAAAGGAGCAGAGGCAGGGCTTCTTGGATTGGTGGGTTGTGACCCACCAGTTTGTGAACTCCTGCACTAGTGCATTTATTACACTAGTCATAACTGATGCTAATAATTACTAGTAGTACCATACAAAATAATTATGTGTTTTAAAAAAAGGGTTGTGAAGCTTGCCATACAAGGCCATTCTCTGGTAACAGTGTATGGATAACTTAAGCGGCATCCATAATATGGACATCCGTATCCATATTATAATTGTAAAAGATTACCTCCATGTTCCTCATGGAGTATCAGCAGTGGTGTAATACAAGGCTCTAGGAACCGGAACGCTGACCGGGACTAACCTGTGATTGACAGCCTGTCCGTTCCGGTTCCACCGCCATCCTGCCTGCCGTGCAGGCTGTCCTCGGACAACGCGCCCCACCGCTGCTCGCCCAGGCACCCGGCGCGCTGCCCACTCATCCCCCCGGCGAGCAGGCGCTCCCTTCATGGCCACAGGCACTTCACAGCGCCCCGTCCATCACGGAGCGGGGCGAATGGCGGCAAGTGGGTGGAGCTAGGCCGGCGGAGCATTCTGGCTACATGACTCCACTGAATATCACTTAGAGTCTACTGCTCTGAACAGACATAACAATTATTTTTTTTCATATATACATTTTGTCAAACTCTGAGGGTGCGAACCTAACCAACTTTCCAGCACCAGAGTAAGGGCAATGCAGCTCTGAGGTGAGGGAACAAATGTTCCCTTACCTTGGGGAGGCTTCCCTGATTACTACTCCACTGCAGGATGCAGCACATGCCCCATAGCTGTGCCAATGTCAGCGCTGGAAAGTTGGTTAGGATTATGCCCTGAAAGTTATATACTTACTAGTGAACCAGTCCAGTTATTAGATCACAACTTTGTATTTTATCTCTGCCTTATTCTAATGGCACAATCCTTTGTATGCTTAACCAGAAGTAAGGCCCACTATGATCAATGGGGTTTACTCCCAGGTAAGTCTGCACATGATTGAAGCCTCAGTTAAACTGAATGAAAAAGGAACATTTATGATACACAGAAATGTTTGCTGATTATGCCTGAAATAGGAGACCTCCAAATAACATAAACCTTAGCTATTTTTCTGAATGTCTTTTCACAAAAAGCATTCTACTATACTGTATGCATCTTGAAGGATTATGTAAACTTCCACCCAGCTTCAAAAAGGCGTATTCTTCAAATCCCAAAGGACGATAGCTGCATGCTTACCGATACATTATTTTAGTTCTTTCGGATGTGTTTTTCAGACCAAACCCATTTGTTTGAACAGTGAAAAAGCCACAGAAATCTTGTGCTAAATTTCCAGCTCTTCCTGTGTCAGGGGACTCAAGAACAGAGCTATTTGACAGAAGGTTGGCCACTTGGGAACAGCGCTACATCGGAGAAAAGAAAAACAAAACATACCCTCCAATCATGTACAGGCAGCTGAGCCAGCTCTTACGAAAAATTATCTGTATTCACGGCCAGAAGGTATACAAAAGAATAGGCTCTTCTATTTCTAGATGTTACTAGCTTTCCTAATAAAGCAGGCAGGGGCATTTTTTGGGGGGGGGCATGGGGAGGAAGAACAATCAACCAGTTTTTTACAGACACCAGCTGCCTTTCTAGGAGATACTCAACTACCCTACATACTTGGAATCTCAGCTGATCCTCAAAAAGAACAAGTTATGTCTCCCTTGCCCCCCCCCCCAACAGTCCTACAATAAAACCACATGTTGATCTGGAGCAGTAGTTCCCAAACTGTAGGTCAGGACCCACCAGTGAGTCGCAAGCCAATTTCAGGTGGGTTGCGAAGCACCTAATGCAGCCATATTGAAAGAATGGGAAAGTGGGATGCTAGAAAGGGGGGAGGTCTGTGTGGTTGTTTTGCTTGTGTCAAGCTTGTAAATAGGCTTTTTTTCTGTATGATGCACTTTGGTATTGAAAAGTGGCTGAAAAATAATCCAACATATTGCATTCTCAAGAGAGCAGCAGGCTCTGGTGTCGCAATGATGGCACTTCCAGCCATGACATGATGGACCCACCAGAACTTCCAGCCAAGTTCTGGTGGGTCCTGGAAAGATTGCAATTCTAAAAAGTGGGGCCCGGTGCTAAAACGTTTGCGAATCACTGGTCTGGAGCCACACACACACACACACACACACACACACACACACACACACACTTCTTGTAAAAGCAGAATGTTTGTGAGTTCTTTTCCTCCTTGTTGTACATTTTTTGCCTCTACAAATTTTTAATAACTTCTGCAACTATAGCATTGTTAATATCAATAATGTAATAACAAATCATGCTTGCCAGTGGCACTGTTCATATTTCTTTCACTAGGACAGCAACAGATGGCGACTTCCAGTCCCAGTAGTTTTTTCCTCTGCCAATTTCCTACAGTTACAGATTTCCTTTCCAGCTTGAAATTGCTGAAATGATACCTTCCACCACTCCTTAAAACTTACCACATCTCTGTGGCATCACAGGAAGCCATCTGTATTAGCACAATGCCAACAACAAAAACCATGAACATACAGGTGTTGTGAAACACTGTACAGAAAACAAGATGTTGAATCTAACTGATGCAGAAGGAAACATTGTCTACAAATCTGTTTTTCCTTAATGCCATCCCAAAACATCATTTTTGTTGCCTTAGCAAGAACAAATCTCTTTAAAAAGCACATGATCTGATTACCGAAATGTGATCTTTCTTCTTTACCATTTCTTGCTGCTTGTTTGGAAGCCCAGCAGATCACATACTGACAGTTCAAAGCAAATTAATATAAGTACTGCCTGCACACAGCATCCACCAATGACGCATTTGAAAAACTGTGAAAGAATACAGGACAGGATTCAGATCCTGTGTCCTGCCTTAACCAAGACATATGCATATGCCTGTTTTACAGGTCAACATATAAAACCAGGTTACTAAAATGTATAATAGCCAACCACTACATTTATTCCTCCTTCAGTTGTTATCATGTTTTAAACCAATGGTTCCTAAACTGTGGGTCAGGACCCACCAGTGGGTCACGAGCCAATTTCAGGGGGGTTGCGAAGCACCTAGAGCAGCCATATTGAAACTAGGGGAAGATGGGATTCTGGAAAGGTGGGGCTGTGTGGCTGTTTTGCTTGTGTCAAGGTTGGAAATAGGCTTTTTTTTCTTTCTGATTTACTGTGCTATTGGAAATGGCTGAGAAATACCCAACTTATTGCTGTGTTCTCAGGAAAGCAGCAGGCTCTGGCATCACAATTATACCACTTCTGACCATGGCATCCTTCTAGTGGATCCTGGACAGATTGTTATTCTAAGAAGTGGGTCCCGGTGCTAAAAGGTTTGAGAACAATGGTTTTAAACTATTTGTTTCTATCTAGAATCTTTCAAAATAGATGATTTTAGGAACATCAGAAAGCTGATTTTAAGTGCATTCAACAGTCATAGGGCGCAATCCTAACCTGGAGTTAGGCCGGCACAGTTAGGCTGGTAAAGTTTGGCTGGCACCAGGGCCACTGTGAAGTACGTTTTGACCACTCTCAGAGTCAGAGGATGGTGCACATCTGTGTGCTGGTCTCTCTCACTCCCAGTGTGGTCCAAACATACTTTACGGTCTCCCTTGTGCAGGCCAAACATTGCTGGTCTAACTGTGCCAGCCTAAATCCAGGTTAGGATTGTGCCCATAAGCTCTGCGTCAAAGCACATTCAATGTCAAGACACATATTTCTGCTTGTTTGCTCCTTTCTACAGCTGGGCCTGCAAAACCCTAATAACACCACTCATCCTTCACACAAAAGGATTTCTCCAAAGTAGTTGGCATTATAATATCAATTGAATGAAACTGCTTAAAGTGCCATTCTTTATCACTAGCTCCCTGGTTTGGAACCTGTTTTCACAGCAAGGCAGAATGCTGACATTAGCAGACTAGGGATTCACAGTTTCCACAAAGTAGGATGGTTCCAAAGTAATCATGACATGTTTTGGAGTATTAACAGCTTAGAAGTGAGGAGTAAATGCATGAAATGATGTGCCACAGTTTGCAGGAGAGATCCAATTGCTGAATATGAAATGTAAGGATTTTCCTTTATATGTTAGTTGGGACTACATATATAAAAAGTTACTCTCAGTGTGGAAATAAAACCATGTATAAATATACTGTAAACATGTAGTAAAGCTATGTGTGTCTGCTTCTCTGTGTGTACATACAGCACTGCACACAGACATACGTGCTTTAGAGTGCAATCCTAACCTGGAGTTAGGCCGGCACAGTTAGACCAGGAAGGTTTGGCTGGCACAAGGGACACCATAAAGTATGTTTGGAGCACCCTTTGAGTCAAAGAGGCCAGCACACAGACATGTGCTATCCTCCCTGACTCTGAGAGTGGTCCAAATGCGCTTTATAGTGGTCCTTGTGCCGACCAAACTTTGCTGGCCTAAATGTGAAGGCTTAACTCCAGGTTAGGATTGTGCCCTTAGTCACATGTTACCATGACCATTTTGTCCCAAGTCCTAGGGAAGACAGGTACAGTATCCATGTAACCAAGAGTGAAAGTAGCCTAGAAGTTTGAGGTAAAGGTTTCCCCATGACCGAATGGTCTAATCATGACCGACTGTAGGGGGCAGTTCTCATTTCAGTTTCTAAGCCGAAGAGCTGGCGTTTGTCCAAGGAAAAGTTTCTGTGATCATGTGGCCAGCATGACTATATGCCCAGGTGCACGGAATGCCATTATCTTCCCACCAAAGTGGTACCGATTTATCTACTCACATTTTTACATGCTTTCAAACTGCTAGGTTGGCAGGAACTGGGACAAATGACGGGAGGTCACTCCATTGTGTGGTCTTGAACTGCTAACCTTACAGTCAGCAAGCTCAGCAGCAGAGGTTTAACCCGCAGCACCACCACGTCCCTACTGGAAGTTTAAAGTGCCATACTAATTTTCCCCCTAATTCTTCTATAGGAAGTTCATTTGCATGCCCTACACATACCCATTTCACTCACTATCTATCTGCCCACTTCCTGGGATATCTCTTTTGGGGAAAGCAGAAGAGCTATGGAAGAAACTTGAGGACCTGGATGGCACTACTCTTGTGTGCCTAGAAACCAGTGCGTCAGAAAAGACCAGCAGAGAGCAGAGCCGAAGTAAGGCACAGGACACTCACGGTTCAGGTTGTCCTGACACAGCCAAGACGTTTATTGCAGATAAGGAGTAAGGCGAGAAGAATGGTCAGTCGTCCAGTCCGAGGTCAGCATACACAGGTCAGGCAATAAATCAGAACGCAACACTATTCAACCCAAACCAAGCAGAGGCTGCGTTCCCTTCTTTATACCTCTGCCCAGCCTATCACTGTGCTACCTGGGAATCATGCTGCTGGCCACGTACTCCCTTGCACAGGTGCTGGTAATTAGCTCTGGGCCTTGTATTCTCTGCAGGGAAATCTGCCAGGCTTTTGCTGGCCTTGACGACGACTGAGATGAAAAACGGGGTCCTGTAGCTCTCGACTGATAAACTCCATCAATAGACATTGTGTGACTATCCTAGCCCCAATAATACACAGTCAAACAAACAGTGGATGGACACCATTCTAACCAACAACACTGGTTGCTGCAGAGCCAGCTTGGAAAAAGAAAAATACAGTATTCGGCAGAACATTCTCTGGTTTATTAATAATGTTGAAGAGTAGAACTGCTCAGTGTGTTTCCTTGCACTGAATGTCAGCCACCCACTGAACCCAGATCAATTAAAACCTATCTGCTCTAGGAACTCTTCCCTTCAATACATGAGCTGCTGACTAAACACCTGTTCATCGATCCTGTGCAAATGACAGAGTATCAAGAGAGCCAATTATTAAACACAACTGAGGGACTGGATAGCTCAAAGGAACATGAAATATAGATGCAGGCGTGCCCCGGTATCCATGGGGAATAGGCTCCTGCCCCACACCTCTGCCCCCCATGGATACCTGAAGCCACAGATGAGAGGGAACCTATGTTCTCCCCTGCAGCTACGAGCAAGGTTTTTTTTAGTGGCCGAAAGTAATAAAGTAAAGTAAGGGGGCCCTGATCAGTGGATAATTGAAACCGCAGATATGCGATCCACGGATAGAGGGGCCCACCTGTACCTGTAAAGAATTTTGAACTCTAAGGCAGGAAGATATTATTAGCAGTCTTGATTAATGGGCTTCCACTCTGTGTGCAGTTTCTGTACCCAGGTTGCCAATTTAGTTGGACGTAAGTTGTAAATTCAAGCAAGCAAAACCCTTGCCTAATACCTTTACAGTGGTTCCAGGGAGCTCCGTCTTTGCAGCTAGGAAGCTCCTTCCTCCTGACAGGCAGGGTCTTGCTGGGGGTGAAGGGCTACCCAGGTTCCCCCAGACTCCATCTTTCAGAGCGCAATTCTAACCAGCAAAGTTTGGCTGGCACAAGGGACACCATAAAGTATGTTTGGACCACTCTGAGTCAGAGAGGCCAGCGCACAGATGAGCACCATCCTCCCTGACTCCAAAGGTGGTCCAAACGCGCTTTACGGTGATCCTTGTGCCAGCCAAGACAACCTGCAAGGGTTCTAAAACTCATTGCAATAGTCCAGTCTAACTATGTCTGAGGTTTGTGTTACAATGGCCAGAGCTGCCTTGAAAGGCACCAGATGGTGCACCAACTGAAGGTGTGAGGGTGCTTCTGGGTAAAGCTGGGTCCAGAAGCACCCCCAGACTGTGAACCAGATTTTCTGGGGGAGTATTTGACAAAAAGCAGCTTCTTGATGTCTTGCAATCATTTGTAAAAAGGGAAAGAGGTAATTTTTCACTGGTTACAAAAAAGCAACACAAAGTAATAATAGATGAATTGCATATTGGAGGAAAAAATGTGAATCTGTCAAGGTTTTTTTGAAGACATGAATATGTTCACCCTTTATTGTATGCATCCCTGGATAGCTATAAAATTGGTTTAATGTTAGTTGAGAGCTTTTATTTTTCCCAATCTTGTCCATTAAGCTTTCAGGAAGATCTCAAAAACGTTACTTTATAATAAATGGCAGTAATGTAATGATAGTTTTCAACTGAATACACTCTCTTCATAACATAATTCAGGCTCCATGTTGATGACAATTCTGGATACAGCAATACTAACCCACAATTTCGCACCAGTCCTGTCCAGGGAAAGTAAGTGTACCAAACCCACTTATTTGTGATGCTGATCTTTTGTGATGCTGTCCTGGTGCGTACCTTTTCCTGCTTAGGAGTTGAAGGCTAAAGAGTGAGGTTTTGCCTGTAAACCGCTTTGTGAACTTCGTGTTGAAAAGCGGTATGTAAGTACCTGTTGATTGATTGATTGATTGATTGATTGATTGCATAGGAAGACACAGGAGAACAGAGCTAAGTCTAAGAGCTACATGCAGCGTTGTCATCCGCAAATGAACTACCGGAATGCTGGGAGGGACGTGGGCGGGACTTTCGCGTGATTGGCAGCCCGCCCGCTTTGTTCCGCGGCTGCCCTGGCCTCGAGGAGGGCTGCCCCCGGTTGGCGCGGCCCCCCGCTGCTTGCCCAGGCACCCAGTGCGCCCCCCACCTGCCTCCCCCGGCGAGCAGGCACCCCTCGAGGCCAGGACAGCTGCGGAACGAAACGGATGGGCAGCCAATCACGGCAAAGCCCCGCGTAAGTCCCTCCCAGCGTTCCGGTAGTTCATTTGCAGATGACAACACTGGCTACATGGCCAAGGGAGACATGGGAAAAAGTTTGGGTGTGGGATCAGATATGAGATGTGAGCTTGCAAGGTCCAGCAGGAGAGAACAGGAAGCCTAGGATGGCACAATGCTTCATGCTATGCCTTCCTGGGCCAATGTCATTGACCAGAATACTGTGAACTTTTCCTTCTTTACAGGTACAGTGCAGAAAAGTGGATGATGATATGCCTTTATTGGCATACAATAAAAACCACACAATAAAAACCGAAGCATCATGAAAATATCAAACAGGACTTAGAACGCAATCCTAACTAAACTACCAGCATTGGGGTAAGGGCAATGCAGCTCCGAAGTAAGGGAACAAACATTCCCTGACCTTGAGGAGGCCTCCGTTACTCCTGCTCCACTGCAGGATGCAGCACATGCCCCATTGGCACAGCTAGGGCAGTGCTGGAAAACTGGTTAGGATTGCACCCTTAATATCTGCAGCTTGCCCACCAAAGATCAATACTCAGGGGAGCCCATGATGGACCACATAATTCATTAGTGGTGATGGCACTTAACTTGTGAGGATGTGGGTGAGTGTGTTTAAAAAGGATTATGCAAATAAATGGCTAATATCAACAGACAGGATCCAAAGTTGTGCAAGTAAAAGTCTGCTATTGCAAGCTTTCCCCACCCCTTCCTCCCTACAACAGTACCCCCAAACCCACCAAAAAAACCCTCCTGAAGGTCAGACTATTTGGAAGAAGAGTAGGATGGGGGAAGGGGAATGCATGAATGTGAAAAATAACCAAAAATAAGGCGGAAGCATCTTCCACAAGCAGAATTCCACTCATAGCAGACACTTCCACCCACTTTCTGATGGCTCCCCCTTCCTCTGCAGACCATCCAACACCATTACAGAATTTACCCTGACATTAGAAAAAGCTTTGGAGGGCATAAGGGACGCTAACCGAGAGGGGAGGGAAAGCCCTGCTACAAGAATGAACTTAATTATGCTCATGCAACTCTGGATTCAACCTACTGATAACAGCCATGGCAAGACAAATAGCAGCTCCATGATCACACTGCAGTATTCCTCTGACTGCTGGGTGAAGAGGGAAAACTGGGCTGTCACATCACGTAAGCACTTACAAATGTAAAAACATCTCCCCTAAACATAAATGATAAATAGCTGCTCAAATATCTCCTTCTCAAATACTGATGAAAGCCTAGATTTAAACTCAGAAGAGATATTTCTTAATAGACTAGAGCAGCGGTTGTCAAACCAGCGATCACTGTGCACCGAAAAACCCTTCCCCGTTCCAAGTGGCGCTTCCTATTCCGTGGAAGAGCCAGTCCATTTTCAAGCTGTTGTGTCAGCAGGGATGCTCTGGGCTGTCACGTCTATCACCCGGTGTCCTGCTGCACAGAGTTCTGGGACTCCGGACATAGACGTGACTGCCCAGAGCGTCCCTGCCACCACTTCGGCTTACAAATGGCATGGCGCTTCTGCGGAACAGTATGCGCTGCTCACAGGGGGGAAGGGTTTGTCCAAACCCCAGATTCGGCCTACAGGCTGGGGTTCGGAGACCCTTGGACTAGAGCATACTGTTCTTTTTGTTAGAAATAAACTCTTAGCTGTTTTCACAGCTTCCTTCTTTCCCACTCTCACATAATAGCATGAATTCCTGGCCCCAATAAATCAAAACTGTTCTGATGTTGAGAGGTGATCTGCATTCTTCTATCATATCTCAAAAAGTGTGAATTTGGCTCAATCTACTTGTCCCCATAGAAACCACCTTCAATTCCTACAGCCTGTGTTATTACCACTCTGTTCTCTAAGTGCCGTCCTTTTATAGTACAAGTAAAGCTTTATTCTTATCATTTGACATACAGTCTGTGTTCCCCCACCCCCACCCACTACCATGACCAAGATATAAAATAGATTTCTGATCTTAACCTGGAAAACGGCAATTTCCTTAGAATGCATTTCATTTCCTTCACTTTACAGATGTTTCAGCAAAATTCTTCACACTCACTAATTCCCCCTCTTAATACCACATATACACCCAAAAGCAAGCCTCAAAGGAGATGATCTAATTTTTGATTCAAATAGTCAGCAAGAAAACAAGCAAAGTAGTCAGAACTGTAACAGTGTCATTGTCGCTATCTCGTCATTTCCAGTTTCCGTGCTGTACAAAGGACAGGCCTAGAATAAATTCAGATGATCTCCCAGAGACCTATTCACAAGGAACAGAAGTATTATGGCTCAGTTAAATCAATGCCATTTTAACAACTGACCTCGTGTGCCATTTCTCTTTCTCAGCTTTCCTAGTCTTTATTAGTACTTGGTTTCAACAAAGATACTCAACAATTGGGTGAGCTAAGATGAAAAGGAATGTGTAAGCTGAAGCAAAAAAAAATGCACCTTAAGTGACTGCAAACTGAGAGAGCAGGGAACCAGGATTAAGCTCTGGCAAATTTTGATGTGTCAAACTTAAGACCTGTGGGCAGGATGTGGCCCCTGGAAGCAATTTCCCAAGCCCCCATTACAATTGGGCTCTCCCAGCATGATAATTGGGCTCTCTTATATCTTGAAATTATGAACAATAATAATAATAATACATGTATTTATATACCGCCTTTCTTAAAGTCACTAGATTTCTCTAATGATTACAACTCAAGGCGGTTTACATAGGCAGACTTTTTCACAAACCCGAAGGTTTTTACAATTTACAGAATGTTCTATCTTTCAAGAACCACACTCAAACAGATCTTTCTTTCTGGATTTAGCCTTCTTTCTTTAGCCACCCGTCTGTCGTCTGCTGACTGATAAACGGCTTCCCTGCTCTCACCAGAGACGCAGCTGCGTTCAGCACACTCCTCCCACGGGCAGCTGAAACTCAGCTTTTAATCAGCCGCAGTTTTTGCAAGGTCTGCCGCTCACACAGACTTCCGGGAGTCTCGAGCTCACGACCTTGAGATCTTTAGTTGTTATCTTCGGGCAAACGGAGGCATTAACCCTCTCGGCTAAATCTCGGCTAAATCAAACAAGATTTGCACATTTCTCATTTGCAGCTTTGAGTTACGATGTGAGAAAAAAGTGCTCATTTCTGGCCCTCATCTACTTGGGCGCAATCCTAACTAGCGCTGGAACAGGCAGGCTGGTGGACCTGCGCTGGATACAGGGCAGCTGCTGGAGCCTCCCCATGGGGCTCCTTGGAACTGCACCTACTGTATAGCAGGCACAGCTCTGAGGACACCGCCTTGGATGCGGCCCAACAGTCACATCCCAACCCACCCACCAATCCACTCACTTCCTGCCCAGTTCTGCCCTCCTCTGCAAGTTTGGCTGACGCACGGGCGGTTCTCCACCAGCGCTCTCAAACTGACGCTACTCCTAGCATCGGCACGAGAGCGCTAGCGCTGACGTGGGGCTGCTGGTCGGCGCTCCCACATCAGAGCTAATGACAATGCTGTGTTGGCGCTACGTCCAACATAGGATTGCACCCTCAATTGCACCCTCAATTATGTCACTTCCTGCTTAATGATGTCACTTTCGGCCCTCAGTAGGCGCCATGAATGCTGTTCAGCCCACTATATGAAACGTGCTTAACTTCCCTGTTTAACATAATAGTCCAGTTCAAAACTTGCATTGAGAAATGGACCACAACGAAAGGGTTTGGCAGCCATACTGAACACAGGCCTACCTGAAGGGAGAGAAGATCAGATAGGAGGGTTGGGAGCAAACCCTAAGTCTACCTTTTAATGAGAAATTCATGGGAAAAAATGTACTGGGTTTACACACCATCCAGAAGAACTTGGTTTAATCTGCAAACTTTGCTGCTCATCACGCTGCTCACCAACATATTTATAAATAAATTAAAAAACCCAAATCCCAGTTTAAATATTTGGGTCTCCACACTACTAAATTTGAGGGCTGTTTATTCCTATTGTCTGCTTTCTGTTCTTTAACCATTTACTACTACACAAGAGAACCTGCACTCCAATACCATGACTGCTCAGTTTACTTGGGAAGTTTTGGGAAGGAACTTCCTTCGAAGATTATTAACAGGCCAGTTACAAAATGTCAGCCAGATCATCTCTATCTACATATTTCTTACTGAACATAAAGCATGGGAAGGCAGAACTTCTCTTTGCAGAAACCACGCAGGAGGGTCCTAGCCAGGTGTGTTCTTCCATCTGTTCAAGTAGCCCTAGGGCCCAATCTTATGCAATTTTCCAGCACTGATGCAGTCGAGCTAACAGAGCATACTCTGTATTCTGTGGTGGTGGTGCTGGGGGCAGTCTCGGTAGGCCTCTTCAAGGTAGGGAAACATTTGTTCCCTTGCCTCGGGGCTGCATTGCGGCATCATCGCTGCATCGGCACTGAAAAGTTGAATAGGATTGGTTCCTTCCAGTGGTGGCATTCAAATAAATTATCAACCGGTTCTATAATGTCATTGCCTGAGCCAAAAAAACCCCAAAGCCAGCCAAAGTAAGCGAGTGGGCGGGGCCTGGCCATTTAACAACCGGTTCTATAGAACCTGGGAGAACCCCCTGAATGCCACCACTGGTTCCTTCCTTTATTAACACCTTTTACAGGTTGAGCATCCCTTATCAGCCATTTTACAATAGCGGACATGCTGTATTTTGCACCACCTGGCAGCGCAGTCCAGGATAGGATTGGGCTGTCAGAATATCAACTAAATGTAACTTGGTTATTACAAGTAACCAATTATTATTGGTTTATTTATTGGTTGTAATTATTTTTATTACAACCAAATAATAAAAATAATGTACTCATGCAAACAATTGTTTGTTTTGACCATCAGAACAGATTCTTGGGTTGTTTGATCTCTTCAAGTGATCAAGAATATTGTTCTCTACTACAGAGAAAGGAGGGGAGGGGGGAAAGAGAGAGTGGAGTTATTATCATTAAGAATAATCTAACCCATCCATTAATCTGTGCTCCATGAACTCTGCAGCCATTACAATATTCCGCCAATTCACTAGAGGCCTCCATCATTCAGCAAATGAAGGCCACCTAAAGAGGCAGAGCTACTTCAAGGCACTCTGCTTAAGAGAGCTAATAAAAAGATTCTCAGTGAATAGGAGAGTGAGAGGGAAGTTCTTTCAGACTGGTTAAACCTACTTGTGAATGAAT
The DNA here is from genome assembly GCA_029204185.1 of Lerista edwardsae. Taxonomy (NCBI): domain Eukaryota; kingdom Metazoa; phylum Chordata; class Lepidosauria; order Squamata; family Scincidae; genus Lerista; species Lerista edwardsae. The sequence goes on along the minus strand of JAJKFI010000007.1, from coordinate 6,325,865 downwards.
GAGAGATAAGAAATGAATGAGTGGGTGAATGCGTGAATTTGCTTTTAAGAATGGAAACTGCTAGGTTTGTGCTTTAATGAGAGCACATGCTTGAAAGGAATATGCCTATAGAAATGTAGTTTTTTTCTTTATAAACTCCCCCCCTTCTCTCTCTCTCTCTCTCTCTCTCTCTCTCTCTCTCTCTCTCTC
>JAJKFI010000007.1:6284605-6325666 GCA_029204185.1 Lerista edwardsae | reverse complement strand
TCTCTCTCTCTCTCTCTCTCTCTCTCTCTCTCTCTCTCTCTCTCACACACACACACACACACACACACACACACACAGACCCTATGCTAAGCAATTTTTGCCCTTGTGTCTTTTTATACAAAGGTTGCTAACCTCTCATTTTAGTTCATCAGTATAACCACGGAGACAAGAATATTGCAGAGCTGCATTGCACATTAACTACAATCCAATTTCTAGGAAAGAATTCCTCAGATCCTCAGAATCCTAATACCTGTAATTTCACCCAATGGAAAAAACATTTCTAGACTTCTAGGCAGCGAGGCACCCGCAGCTGGCCTGGCTCCTGTGGCTACTGCCTGGGTGATTTTGCTCGAGCGCCGGTCGCAGGAGCCCCTGCATGCACCTCCTTGCCCGCGTGCACCTTTTGCCCAAGCACTGACCCCAGGAGCCAATGTCATGATGTCACAACGTTGCAACATCATGACGTGGTGTTCATGGGGGTGCAAATGAGCCCCAATACACCGGTGCAGGGGATCGCAAAATGTGCCTTAACCCTGGCATGGGCAAGGCACGCTACGACCCTGCCCAATAACACGAATAAAATTAACAAATTAAATAAACAAATTGAAGTAATTTAGGCTTCTTTGATTTGCATAATTCAAGTCAAAGAAACAGAATTTTTGAAGGGTAGAGTTTACAGCACAGGCAAAAAAGAAGCCGCAGCAAAGTGAGGTGTTGACATACGCGCAAAAGACAAAACATGCAGGGAAATAAATGATGAAAAGGAAGGAAGCATCCCTGAGACAACTGGCCTAAAAAGTACTTTATGCAGTTTGCAGTTTTGCTGTTAGGCAAAGATCACTTTTCCACAGACCTGCTAGCTCTGGGGAGCCTTAAAGTTTCAGCAAGAAATAATCTTGCTGGCTTCTCTCCAGCCATCCTTTGAGCAATGTGGGAGGAACGGGGGAAGAAAAGTGTGGCAAATCTCCATGGAACATTCACTAGCACCAGCTATTCAGCTATTAAGTTGCAGCAAAGTAATTCCGAATTCATGGATTCAGTGCTCTCTGGTCATACAGTTAGGTAAGTTTATTCAATACTCCAGACCACATCTTTCTGTAGCCCTGGCTAAATGAAAAGGAATACCTTCACCTCAGAATAAAAAAGCATCACATTTAAATAATATGACTGCAATCTAAAACAATACTTAGAAATGGTTTGTGTATTGTAGACTGGCGAACCTGTTCCTGGCATGTTAGTAAATAAAACTGAACGCCTGTCTGACTATGGTTCATTTTACCATGGTTAATGTGTGGATTAATGCCATATATACTAACTCAGAATAAGGAACATACTAAATAAAACAGGTGTAGCATTTCTCAGATTTGGGTGAGCAGCAAATCAGCTCTTTTGACAGGCAGTAATTATTCAAAGACACTAATGGTGACTTCTTAACTTTCCAGTTGGACAACCAGAAAAGACCTGGATAATAGAAAACTTCCCTCTGGGCGCAATCCTAACCCAAAGTTAGGCTGGCACAGTTAGGCCAGCAAAGTTTGCTGGCACAAGGGCCACCATAAAGCATGTTTGGACCACTCTCGGAGTCAGGGAGGATGGTGCATGTCTGTGTGCCGGCCTCTCTGACTGCGAGAGTGGTCCAAACATACTTTACGGTGTCAATTGTGCCAGCCAAACTATGCTGGCCTAACTGTGTGGGCCGAACTTCAGGTTAGACTTCTGCCCTCCAAGTCTTTGTACCAAGAAAGAAGGAATAGAAAGAGAGTTTGCCTTCCACAAACCAGTAGATGGCTCCAACCCAAGATCTGGTATAACACACCCAAGTTTCCTTGTGCTTCCTCTTGAGAAACCTAGGCTTTATTGTGTCATAAGACTACCTGATTGGATGAGAGGAAGCCACTCTGGCCACTGCATTCCACCTTTTCACCCAAACAGGTGGGCACAGCTGCTCAACTGTTGGGCTGGGAGTTATTATCCCGGGGTGCGGAGGCAGGAAGTGAGTGCAAACAGAAAGTCATATTCCAAGCACACTGTTAAGTCACAATAAAGCAGGACATAATCTTCAGCAACTGTGTGCCTTAAGAAGAGCTGTTTCCCTCTCAGGCCATTTAAATAGCTGCAGCTACCCAGTACTTTGAAAGAATAACACATTTAATTACTGTAGAAAAGTGATCGCAAAATGGTTTTGAGGCGGTCAAAGTTTTCCAAGAAGTAAAGATCATTCCAACACTGAGCAGACAGGAGAGAAAATTCTCCCTTGTATTTTGCCACAAGATGGAGAGCTTTCAGTTCACAATGTTCCCTATCATTTCATCCCTCTCTCCACAGGGCCAGCATTCACAAACAAAATTAAGTCCGTGCACTGTGAACTCTGAGCAAAAGATACTCAGCAAAAGCATTAAACCTTGGCAGTAAAAAACGTGTTCTCCCCCTTGTTGGAGATGCTTTCAGTGCTCATTCTATCAATGGGGATAGTGAGGAGGAATACAACGTCAAAGGATTATCTGCACTGGACTGAATGCAGAAGTTGAAAACAGCCAGCCATTGAAAGAGGCACTGCAGAATAAAACAGGAATAGACAGGGATGGGCTGGAGTCACTGAGCTTGAGTTGAAGTCATTTGCAAGTCTCCACCTCCCCACGTCTTGACTCATCTGGGTGTCATAGCACGCACCCGAGGCAACTCGTCCGTGTGTCATAGCATGCGACCGTGGCAATTCTCTCTCTCTCTCTCTCTCTCTCTCTCTCTCTCTCTCTCTCTCTCACACACACACACACACACACACACACACACACACACACACACACACACACAGAGAGAGAGAGAGAGAGAGAGAGAGAGAGAGAGGAAATTTCCAAGTCATTTTGACTCGAGTATGAGTCTTTTGTGAAGTGAGCCGCAGCAGGGGTCAGGTGCGACTCCACGGAAAAAGAAGAGAGGTGCTGGTGTGCATGGGATGTTGTTGGAATTGTCATTTTACACTCCCCCGATCACTTCAGCCACCATTTCATTTAGGCAAACAAAAGCTGTGTTGTTTTTCAAGCAAATACAGGAATGCAGTGCAGAAAACAATCGGTTCCACAGTGATGAACACACACATCACGACCCATTCACATCATGACTCCCGAGTCTGCCTTCAGGTGGCACGCCAGGGATTCCTGGGGCGGAGGGGGCGGAGGGAGCAGGAGAGTATAAGAGAACAGTTGCCACAAGCGGGAGAGTGGTATACAGCTGCCAAGACGCTTATGACACAATTGCAGCTGGACTTAGAAGCAGTCCCACTGCGGCCGGATATGCAATGAGGCTTCGTCCCAGGTAACTGTTGAGGATAGGCGGATTGCATGTTGCTGTGCCCGAGCCAAGAGGTTGGCATTCCTCATCTTTAGGAACCGCTGCCGCCGCCGCCGCCGCTGCCACCACCGCCGCCGCCGCTGCCGCCACCGCCACCTGCTCTCCTCCCACTACCACTTGTTCACCTCCTTTGTTTCCTCAGTTAAGGAACGCCTCACTGGATCAGGCCAAAGGCCCATCTAGTCCAGCTTCCTGTATCTCACAGTGGCTTACCAGATGCCGCAGGGAACACACAAGACAACAAGATACTTGCATCTCATTGCCACTCCCCTATATCATTCTGAGGTAAATTCTGAGGTAAACATACTGGTGGCCAGTCAAGATTCTCCACAGCATTTCTCTTGGACAGCCACCAGAACCAGATGCTCCTCTTCAGATATGTACTCATAGGAACATCCCCACTGGATCAGGCCCATCTAGTCCAGCTTCCTGTATCTCACAGTGGCCAATCAGATCCCTCAGGCAGCAACCAAGCCAACTTGGCTTCTCCAGCCACTTGTTCCTAAGGAACAAGGCCTCATGCACGGTGCAACTACCCCAAACTAAAACATTAACCCTTTCTCTTCCCCTACACATTCTCCAGCCCCTTCTGGCTGGAACTAAACTACTCAGCTGCTTGTATCAGTCAGAATGCTGGCTTCCATTGTCCCATTGATGCAATGGAACAGAATTAAGCACATGTTTAACTCTGTCCCACTGAATGTGGAACTTCCAAGTGCTCATTTTAGTCTGGATCATGTCTGGATCAGATTTGATTTTTTTAAAGCCTGTGCTACTATATGCAAGGACCATTCAAACAAACAGACAAACAACACCGTCATTTTTGTCTTTGGTGCCTTGTAATAAGTAGTAATTTAAAAAAAACTGCACAGAATATTTTAAAGAGGTCTTGAACTTCTTTTCTCATGAATATCAAGGAGTATTAATCAATATCATCTCCAGGCAACAATGAGCACGAACTGTCCCTATAGGCCAATTTTGTGATGGCCCAGTGGAAATGCAGTGGAGGAAACGCAGTTCAGCAGTTATCTAACAGTGGTGCACAAACAAAATGCCCAGAATGTTTGCATCTTAAAAAGACAGAGAGTGAGCAAAGACACATACAGTGCAGAACAACTTGCTTTCCATCAGTTTCTGTTTGCAGATAATTGGCTGAACAAAATCGTCTCCAAAAGAAATGAGAATTCCAAGGCACATATTAGCACAGACCCCATTTTAGAAACTAGATTTCTAAGCACTCAGTACAAAAAAAAAGTACTACAGGCCTTGAAAAGAAGGGATTGATAATAAACCACGAGCAGGACAATTTTCCTATGTTCCTGAATAATTATTTCTTCAGATTTTCATCTGGGGGCACAATCCTAACCTGGAGTTAGGCCGGCACAGTTAGACCAGCAACGTTTGACCAGCCCAAGGTCTATTGTAAAGACTGTTTGGACCACTCAAAATGGTGCACAGGGAGGATGGTGCACATCTGTGTGCTGGCCTCTCTGACTCAGAGCACAATCCTAAACTGGAGTTAGGCCGGCATAACCTAAGGCAGCAAAGTTTGGCCGGCACAAGGGCCACCATAAAGTGTGTTTGGACTACTCTCGGGAGTCAGGGAGGATAGCTCACATCTGTGTGCTGGCCTCTCTGACTCGAAGAGTGGCCCAAACATGCTTTATGAAGTCCCAGAGGCAGTCGGGGCTAGGAGTGCACCCCATGGCAGGCGCTGAAACCGTGCCCCCACCCCGCCCCCGCACGTCACGCAGACACGCCTCCCTTACCCCGGAAACGCTCTATTTTCGGAGCGTAAGGGAGGTGTGGGCGGGTGGGAGGGCGAGAAACCGCGCAGTCTCTCCCAGACCACGCGCAATGGCGCCCCACAGCTGCTCCGCACCCCATGGCTCGTGCCATGGGGCACTACAGGTAAGATCCGCGTCTGTGAAGTCCCTTGTGCCAGCCAAACTTTGCTGGCCTAACTGTGCCATCCTAACTCCAGCTTGGGATTGTGCTCTGAGTCCTGATAATGCCTACTATCATGTACATTTATTTAAAAATAGGACACCAACAGTGCAGTTAAACAAAGAGGTGAGACACTTATTTTTTGTTGTTGTTCAGTCGCTTCACAACCCCATTAGAACATTAGATACACTTATTAGAACAGCTTGAATGCAAACTTGCCCCTGAGTTTGGGGTGGCTATTTATTCCATTCGAAAGAGGACTGTGTTATATAACACCCCATGAGCACAACACTCCTCCCCAGACTCAAGGGGTAATCTCTATAAGCACAAGGCTAAGTTTGGATCCAGGCCAACTTTTGAGAGGATGCTTTCATTAATATTATAGCAGGGAAACGTTTATGGTCACACATGGCATAGATACTGCGAAATTCACACACTACCCTCCTAATGAGACAACATGTGGATATTGGCATCCTTCATCCGCTCTGGAATGCTGGAGAAGGAAGCAGATTTCCCTTTACCAGCAGCCATTATAAGCCGGCAGACCTGGAGGGACCTGCAGGGGTTAGTCCACCCGTTTGACCTGCGCTGCGCCATCAGAGGAAGAGGAGGACTGCACCTGCCTGACAAGGACAGAGGCAATTCCTAGCCCAGCTTGCTGAATTCCTAGCCTTACTTGTTTGCGCCCCTTGTCTGCTTAAGGCAGAGATTCGGGAGTTTGAGAACCTCTGTAAGTACTTGCAGGGGTGGGGGAAATTGATCTCTATGATTGTGTCACTTCTGGCAAAAAAAATTGGGGCTGGGGGGACTTACCAGTGCCTGCCCAGGAGCAATGTGGACCCCTCTGCAGGGCTCCCTGTGTGTTAGAACTATAAAAAAAAAAAAAAAAAAAGATTGCGTCCCAGTTCCTGGTTGTGATCGCAAAACCGGAAGTGAGTTGCGATCTTTTTCTTTTACAGTTCTAACACATAGGGAACTGTACACAGGGGTCTGCAGGGCTCCCCAACCCTCCTGGATGCTGGGGCAGACACCGGTAAGTCCCCCCCAGCCCCAACTTTTAGCCAGAAGCAACTCAACTGTGGTTTTTTTCTGGGATTTTTCCCGCCCCACCCCTTAAAGGGACACGGGCAGAGCTTTTAAGGCTGGGACGTCGTGATGTCCCAGTTTGAAAACCATTGGCTTAAGGGGTAATAATGGCCCAGTGTTTGTTCCCTATGGTGAGGTGTGACGCACGCTTTGGGAATCACTGGCATACAGTATACTGCTCCAGAACCTAATGTTAAAATCAACCTGTTCAAGCAATCTGTTTAAAATACAGGATACAAGATGAACAAAGACTTTTCCCAGTCCCTCCCCTCCCCTCCTCCTCACCGCCACTCCATAACATTCTGTTTAGGGAAGGTGTCACATAGGAAAATGTTACTGCCAAACAGCCTTAAAGCCAAAACTGTTCAAGAAACAGATCCTTCAATGTTAACTACATACAAAGAAACTTCAGCAGAATAACCCGTGGCACCTTCAGTAAATCAAAGTAATAACATTCAAGATCACAGGGTAAGCATTGAAAAGAGGAAATAATAGCACTGAGAAAAAGAAAGCCTATCCCACAGCTGAGCTTGCGGATCATTCCAAAGCTCACCTGACCAGGTCACCCAGCCAGCTGACAGGGCTTCGATGATCAACCCTGCTGATGAAATACAGAGATACATAAATGCTGCAACTTTATCCAGATGCTAAAACGGCAAGAGAACGTAAACAGTAGTTCACTCTCCATGCAGAAGTGGAAAGATCTGAAGGAAACAGGAAACTTGATGGGGCAGAGGAAACTATTGAGACATACAAAATTGTGCATGAGAGGGATAGAGTCGATAGAGGGATGTTCTTTTCCCTCTCTCACAAACCAGAACCAGGGGGCATCCGCTAAAACTGAGGGTTGGGAGAGTTAAAACAGATAAAAGGAAATACTTTTTTACCCAGCGGGTAATTAAGCTATGGAACTCCTTGCCACAGGACGTGGTGATGGCATCTGGCCTAGATGCCTTTAAAAGGGGACTGGACAGATTTCTGGAGGAAAAGTCCATCCTGGGCTATATGCCATGATGGGTGGTGCAACCTCCTTACGTTAATAGTAGGCTACTTCAGAATGCCAGGTGCAAGGGAGTGGTAACAGGATGCAAGCATCTTGTTGTCTTGTGTGCTCCCTGAGGCACCTGGTGGGTCACTGTGAGAGACCGGAAGCTGGACTAGATGGGCCTTTGGCCTGATCCAGCAGGGCTCTTTTTATGTTCTCCTAAACTAAATTTGTCCATTTAGGCATCGTGCCAAATCACAGGGAGGACAAACCATGGTTTGCCAGTCAATCGCAAACAAGTGGCCATCTGTTGACTGAGATATCAAACGGAACCAAAGTTATGCTTCTGTAAGCAGTGTTTGGCAAAATGAGTCTGAGGATTTTTTTTCCCCATTCCATTCTGTATTTTTTGTTTTTCCCAGGCTTCTTCCTCCATAATGATACTAATTAACCATGAGTCATAAAGAAATGAAAGGAATAATACAATATTTCACTCCTACTTTACAAGTCAAAAGGGGATCGCTGATTTTTTTATTTAGCAATTTGTACAATTATTGATGAGAGAGAGTTCAGAACGTATATTGAAAAATACTATGCAACCACTCATGCTCCAAAATGGATACAGTAACTGTAGTGATTCTAGTACAAAACCATGCTAAAATTCTCTACCAACACATGGTTACCCACTGGATCACCCACAGCAGAGAGAAATTAATCTCCACATTCCCTTCAGGAAGGACTGGTTGCTATGGCAGAAGCTGAGCACAGTTGCATTATCTTATGCTCCAGCTGATATAGCCATAGCCATAGTCACCTTTATTGGCATTATATATATATATATAAAAAAGAAAATACATAAAAAGCAATAAAATTATACAGAGCCTTCAATTGGTCATAGAAACCATGTTCTTGGAACGACTACGTCTAAATAATACATCTCTTAGGAAAGAGGATACTTGTGTTAAAGCAGACATAGATCGGGAATCAAGTAAAAAAGTCACCAAATGATCATCAGAAAGACCAGATAAATGTCCCATAAGTGGAATTAAATATTTCAATCTAATGTCTTCATAAAGGGGGGCAGTATAAAAAAGTATGGTACAAGGAATCTACTACCCCCATTGGACATTGACATATAGGAGAGAGCTGCTGAGTACTGGTAAATTTAGCCTCAAGTTGATACGAGGGAAATACGTTACAACGAGCCAGGGATAGAGCTCGCCTAAGATTAGGATCGTGCAATAATGTTAGATAGGCAGGAGCTTGGCCTGTCACACAAAATAGATGGAATTTAAGTGGCGAGCACGTCTTGTTGGCATCAGTTAAGAGCTCCTGACTTTCAATATCTTTTAGTCTTTGAATTACAATCTGCCTGGCTCTTGACATACCACAATTACCCAATAAATGGGGAGAGAGACCAATACTAGTAAGCCTCCTAATGAAGAGCCGATATCCTTTAGATTCCCAAGAGTCCGCTAGTAACGCTTGCAGCATGGGGACTGAGCCTGCTTTAAAACAGACTCCCAACCAGAACTTCATAAAGTGACACCAAGCTATATGCTCAATCCTATATTGGCCAGCTTCTAAGCAAAGGGCTGCATACGAAACACAATGCGCCAATCCAAAGATTTTATAAAGGAAAGTCGACTGTATCCTTTCGACTTCCTTGTTCAAGCTGGGCAACCAAATTGAAACTCCATAAAGGAGCTGTGCCAAGATTTTCACTTTAAAGATGCGTAAAGCTGCCGGTACATAAGAATTGCCTCTCAGGAAAAAAAACCGCAGAGCTGATTGAGCTGTTAGTTTGGCCGTTTTGATCGCTGCGTTACGCTGGTAGACCCATGAAAGCTTGTACTGAAAAATTACCCCTAAATACTTGAAAGATTTCACCTGTTGAATCGCCTTGCCATTAAAAACCCAAGAACGGTGCCTCCAAGATCTCTCAAAAACCATAATTTTTGATTTAGAATAGTTTAAGTGGAGGTCATTTTTAGACAAATACTGAATACAGCCATTTATCAGTCGTCTAAGTCCAACTCGGGTTTGGGACAACAAAATCATATCATCGGCGTACAACAGGAGAGAAATGGGTCGATTGTTAAGTTTGGGGCAATGAGAGTCAATAGAGGCAAGATGTAAGGACAGATCATTAATAAAAAGGTTGAACAGGGTTGGGGCAAGGACACAGCCCTGCTTCACACCTTTGTTGGTATTAAATTTATCAGAAAGATTACCAGCGGTGTTTAGTCTAATTTGGCTAGTGGTGTCAGTGTAGAGACTCTTAATTAGGAACAGAAGTCTGGGGTCTATTTGGAGATCAGCAAGTTTGGACCATAGCATTGATCTATTGACCGAATCAAAAGCAGCCTTCAAATCCAAGAAGGCTACATATAATCTGGAATGGGGCTTAGAAAGTTGCTTTTCAGCCAGATGGGTCAATATTAAACAATGGTCCAACACTGATCTACCAGCTCTAAAACCTCCCTGTTCATCTCCTAATATATTGTTATCAGCTATCCAGGAAGAAAGTCTATTGAGAAGATAAAGAGCATACAATTTCCCTGGGACAGACAGAAGACTAATTGGTCTATAGTTAGATGGTAGGTTTCTGTTATCTTTTTTAAATATTGGTACTATCACTGACTGTTTCCAAGAAACAGGCATGATTCCTGTTCTATTAATCCATGTAAATAATGGAGCAAAAATAGTAGCCCACCATAAGGGGGCAGCCTTAATCATATCAGGAGGGATGTTATCCGGGCCAGGAGCTTTACCACTCTTTAGATGCCCAATTAGTGTAATGATCTCATCCACCGTGACCGAAGGCCACTGAGGTACTTCAGATGGTATACAGGAGTGGGAAAATTCTGGTAAATTCCTGTCAAAGAACAAACTTTGAAAATGGTCAACCCAGATGGTGGCCGGGATGTTAGGGGTCTCATTGAAGGGGGAAAAATATCCACCAATTGTTCTCCAAAAAAGCTTAGAATTGTTAGATGTCACTGCTTTCTCTAGCTGTCTCCAGTTGGCTAAAGCAACTTGATGGTCACGAAAATTATTTGCCTCCTTCAAGCGTTTTTTAGCATCAAAATAGCAGGGCAGCAAATTGGGATTTCGAGTAGATCTATACTCACAGTAGATCTGTCGCAGTTCCTGCTTCACTGCTCTACATGAGGCATTGTATTGCAATGTAATATTAGAAGACTTGGGGCACCTTAAATTATAATACTGCCGGCCCACCAATGTCAAAAGTTGCAATAAAATTGCCTCATACTGCAACAGCGGTGTGGTAGTAGAGACATTGAAAGAGACACCTTCCGAAGTAGCATAATCATCAACAAAAGACAGAAAGGTGGATCTAGTCTTCTCATCCCATTTTATCCTGATGGGCGGAGCTGGGAACAAATTGGGCGGTGGAACTTGGACTGGGTTGAAAAAATTAGATTTTAAATTAAAAGAACAACTAATCGGAAGGTGGTCACTAAGGAAGGGTGGTCCTACTCGAAATTCAGAAACTTTAGATAGTATGGAAGAAGATACCAAAATATAATCTATCACGCTTGCTCCTTGAGGCGCTAAAAAGGTAAAATCACCAGCATCGTCTACTGCCTGAAGCCCATTTAGCCAAATAAGATCAAATAAAATACAGAATTTAGCCATTAAAAGGCCGGCCTCATTGATTATCTCATCTTTGGAGCAGCGAGAATAGCTGCAATATTCTGGTAAATCATTAAAGTTATCAAGACGTTGAAATATATCTGAATTAGAGCCCGTTCTAGAATTCCAGTCCCCTGCCAAAATAAACCACGCCCCTTTATAGGTTTCCTCTATCTTTCCAAAAACTGAGACCAAAAAATCCCATTGATTGTGCCTATGTTCTTTGGAGGACGAAGGAGGGATATAAACATTGGCAAGTACTATCTTAATAGGTTTGCAGTTGATCTTAACAATTAAAATAGAACAATAATTATCAGCCATATATACCATCTCGAGCTGTAAATTGGGTTTATAGAGGATAGCAAGGCCTCCCATAGGACGCCCTCTTGGCCCGTTCTTACGAGCCGGCAAAGAAATAGACTTCAGATCTGAATGGACAACAGGAGTTACTGTCCAAGTTTCTTGTAACAGCAAAATGTCAAATTTACTGAGCCAAGTCTCTACATCTGGGTCTTTACTTTTCTTTGCCCAGCCAGCCACATTCCAAGAAAGTAAACGCAAAGGGGCGGGGGACATAGTGGCTGAAGCTCTCTTCATAACAGGGAAACTAGACCCAGTAACATCAGATAATAGTCAATGAGAGTTAATTGTATCTGAAATAACATCAGCTTCCGAATTGATTATGGGTTTATGACCAAAGCCAATTGAAGATTCTGGAACAATGCAATATGGTGTTAAATTATCCTGTGTAGAGCCAGCTGGCAGAAGGGGGAAAAGATGATTAGGATGTGTAACAATTTCCTCCTCTGTCTTGGGTAGATCGATAGTAAATAATCTGAGCAGCAACTGAAGTCTGTCTTTAATAAATTGTTGCCCTTCCTCAGAGAGAAGGAAGAAACCCGTGATCAAGGTAGCCTCTTCCTCTGAAAAAGAGTTAAAAATTCCTTTTCCACCAATTGAAGCCTCGGTCTCTGACAATTTAAAATTATTCCGGTTAGGAGATAAGTCTGGTTCATCTGAATGCTCACGAGGCACTCCTCCAATTTTGGTCAAAGCTGGTTGACTCATATTTTGATCCAAAGATAATGGTGGAGGAGCTTGTAGTGTCTTAATATCAGCGAGATTTATAAGTTCAGCTGTCCTCGTGGGAAAAAGTGGGCGAATAAGAGGGTTGCTAAAAAGTCTATAAATCTCTATGTTCATTTTGATCATCTTAGTCTTATATTTTAAAATCTTCCGAACAGTAGAGATGCTGTCAAATTCAACTCTGAGACCCATCACTGAGAAAGGGAAGAAGATAAATTCAACTTCTTTAATCTCTTCCAATGAGAGGGCAGTCACACCCAACGAAGACACTGTATGAAGAAAATATAGTCGCTTCTGTAGAGCAGATAGTTTTTTCTTGGGGTTGGGAAAATTCTTAAACATAAGCTGCGACTTTAAAAGAATCAGAGAGGAATCAGAGTTCTTGCACCTTTTTTGAGTAATTCTTGGCAAACTCAGAGACAGGAGATCACATATTTCCTCTTCCGCCCTTTTATTTAGTGACAAAGGGGAGGGTAATGATGGCAAAATTTTTTGGCTTGACTCGGGGAAAATAGTCGGTATATCCTTCGTATGCTGATGGCCAGATTCTCCTATGACCTGCAAAGGAGTCGAGCAGTTTTTTTCCGAGATGGTGGATTGCAGCACCTGAGTATTGGATCTCCACATGGGCTTAGATATTTTTAAGTCCTTAGCTTCCTTAGCTTCCTCCTTAAGCACAGCATCAGATCTATCACAATGCTTCTGTTCAAGTGTTCCCATGTTTTTTATATGCTCAGATAGTAGTGACTTCAACTCTACAATAGCAGATCTGATGTAGGATAAGTCCTTCATCAGATATTGAAGAGTGTGCGCAATTAGTGTAGATTGAGTTCCCATAATCTCAAAAGAAAAAGGGTCTGGGCAGGATAGTTGAGACAATGACTCATAATTAGTAGCTAGTTGTTCATGTTGTTGTAGCTTTCCGGACAAGTCTGGCTGCACCTGAGTATCCCCCTGAGAGGGTTCTACAGGACAATTAATGCATAAAGTAGTCTCAGCCTTACCAGGATCAAGCACCAGTAGATTGGATGACAATTTTCCCATCTCCAATTCAGAGCAACTTGGAACATTTGCCTCCAAGGAGACTCTGGGAAAATAATTAGTTATTCTAGCCTGCGCCTGGTTGACAGGCTTTCTTGTTGTTTTCTTCACATCTTGTAACATTTGGGGTTTGATGCCCAAATTTTGGTACTGTTTCCTTGTCATCACCATTGCAGAGTGTATAATAGTCCAGAAACAAGATTCAATTAAAGCTGAGATTAGGCTCTAGGCCAAGGCAAGGAGGCGAGAGGAAAAAACAGAAAACAGAATAGGGGAAGGGTACTCTGTTCCCATTAAGGTTAAATTGAAACCTCCTTCTCTCCTCTCTCCTTCTCTCCTCTCACTTGTCCAGCATGTATCCAGTTTATCTTATCTTGTCCAGCATATATTCTGTTCACAGCTCACGAAGAAACAAGATATCACAATAAAAGTGAGTAGATAAACTCATTAAACGCCAAGGTCCAGTATCTGGTATTTATAGTATCCCAGCCAAGTCCAGAGTTAGGTACTTAATTGGCTCTAAAACATTGCAGAGTCAGTTGTAATTGATATTCCTGTCTTCCTGTCTTCCTTATACAATCCAAACAAAGATAGTCGGAAAAAAAAATATCTTATTATGTTGATAAATGCTACAAACCCATTTATGGGTTTGATATAAGATCACTTTCTTTTGCCTGAACAGCCAGAAGATAGCAACATTTTTAAGGGTGAAAAAAGCAAGAGGATAGAAAACAGAAAAAAGGCACAGCTATTCTAGCCAAGAAGGTACAGGTAGATTATCCCTTGGTTTATCCAGAAATCCAATCCAGACTATTCTGAAATCCAGACATTTTTGTTCAACTTTTTTTTTTAAACTTTCTATAGAAAGAAGGTCTTGTGCTCATTCCCACATACAGGCTGTAAGTTCTAGTCTTTGCTCTGTGGTGCCTAAACATACATTGTTTAAAAAATGTCAAAGTGGCCAGCAGACACCCACATGGGTAACAGCGAAAAGAGCCAGAGGAAGAATTTCTCATTATATTGATGTAATTATTCTAAAATCCAGACAAATCTGAAATCCAGACACTTTCCTGCCCTATGAAGACCAGATAAGGTATATGTTATACCTTATCTGTGGAACAGATAAGGTATAACAACCTGTAGTAAGATGCCCAGATCTAATCAGGGCCAATCCAAGACCTCCCAGCACATGACGACACCCTGCCCATTACACAACAGTGCACCAGTTGCTGCCTCTGCCAGCCCTCTTCTTCTCTGGATTGTAAAGGAACAGAGGAATAGCATGGCAGATGAAATATGGAAAGGAGAGTGGTTGGCTAGAGCATTTCCCCACTTCCTCTAACATGCCTCTTTCCCCCCCCCCCAAATCTAGATAGGAGGTGCAGCAGAATAAGTCACTGTCCCCTGAGTCAACCACCTCGGTTAGCCAGATGGATGAAATATCCCTAGTTCTAATCTGCAAGTATCTAGATTTGTGATTTTTCAACCTCCTTCATCTCACGGCACACTAACAAGGCGCTAAAATTGTCAAGGCGTGCCATCAGTTTTTGGACAAGGCACATTGCGCTGCTGGTGGGGAGCTCTCTCACACCCAATGGTGGCACTACTTATAAACGACCCTACCCCAAACTCTCGAGCCTCACCTGTGGAACATTTGCAGCACACGAATGTGCTGTGGTTGGCCAACAGTCTTCTGAACAACCTGCAAACAACTTCTGGTTGAGATAAAATCCCATTATGTCAGTTATGCATATTTCCTTTTTCCAGTCTTTCAAGGAAGAAAAATGTTTGATTCAAACAGAAGATGCTTATATAATTTGAGGACTATTTGAGCATTCTCCCCACTATCCATCCGCCTTTGGTTGAAAATGTTATTGAGGTCACCAAACAGGGAAGAAATAGAACATTAATCACCATGCATCATGCTTTTACTTCCTTAGCTTAGAAGAGATTTGGAAGGGGAAGAACAAGCAATAAAGCAAGGAGTTCCCACCTTTAGCCTTTCATGTTCATGACTTCCTTGCCACTGTTGATTTGATAAATTACTGGAAGTAAGTGGGGAGGCTTAATGGCTTTACAGCTTCTATTACTGGATTCTCTCCTGCAGAGAGCCAGCTCGCTCCCAAAGAGAAGCCTGCAGTGCAATGTGCATTTGTTAGCCTGGAGACTGCACTGATAAAAACCTCACTCTCGGCAGGTGGCTCATGTGATAAACCTGAATATCAAGCTAATTCACACCAAGGGTTCCATCAAATCCATCTTTTAAAAAAAAACAACATAAAAACCCCCAGAAAAGTCACAAGTTCTCCTCTGAAATTAAAGGTGCAGTCATAACCTGGAGTTCGGCCAGCACAATTAGGTCAGCAGCACAAAGGACACCGTAAAGAATGTTTGGACCACTCTCGGAGTCAGAGAGGCCCAGCACACAGACGTGCCCCATCCTCCCTGAGTGATCCAAACGCACTTTACGATAGCCCAACTTTGCCAGCCAAACTTTGCTGGACTAACTTGTGCTGGCCTAACTCCAGGTTAAGATTGCATTCTTATTCATGCTTTACTTGTGCCAAGTGATAAAATAGGGAACTTTAAGGTCAAGGAGTTCTGGCAGTAATGCTGGGACCTTCCCCTAGAAATGTAGCAAGGAAACAGGCACTGACCACAAAGTGGGTGAGATGTCTAAAAGGAATATACCTGAACTTCTTGCATATATGAGGGGAGAATGTGTCAGACACAGTGTCCCCAAAACACAGCAGATCTCCACTATTTAGAAATATCAGTACACATTTATGCCAAAAATTGTGTAACATGTGGTTGGCCCCAGTTCTTCCTACTTTGAAACTTGGGTACTGATGGGTCAAAAGTTCCTAAGTAATGAATGCACTCCTGCAAATCATCTATTACCTCATATATCGTCTTACTTTAAGAACATAAGAAGAAGAGCCCTGCTGGATCAGGCCAAAGGCCCATCTAGTTCAGCTTCCTGTATCTCAGGGCACAATCCTAACCAACTTTCCAGCACCGGGGTAAGGACAATACAGCTCCAAAGTAAGGGAACAAACATTCCCTTACCTTAAGGAGACTGCTGTGACTATTACACCACTTCAGGATGCAACCCATGCCCCATTTGCACAGCTATGTCAGTACTGGAAAGTTGGTTAGGATGGCACCCTCACAGTGGCCCACCAGATGCTTCAGGGAGCACACGAGACAACAAGATGCCTGCATCCTGTCGCCACTCTGAAGTAGCCTACTTCTAAGGAGGTTGCACCACCCACCAAGGCCTATAGCCCACAATGGACTTACTTGGGTCTCTGCTACAGATAGTAGTAAATTGGTGTCAGGCCTCATTTATTTGATCTTAAAACTTTGCCTCCATAGACAGCACCACTCAGAAACATTCTTTTGTAGTACACGAGTACAACCTCTGTATTTACTAAAAGGCCTCTATATTCCTACATCAGAAAAAGATGGTTTGATAAAAGATACTGTTTTACCTAACTTGTGTATTGATAGTCCCTGGGGAAAAAAGGATGTATGCTATCTGTAAAACACAGGACATTTTCCCAATCAAACTGTATGAAGAGGAATTGGGCAGTACAAGGAGATGTCATGCACGAGAAATTGCTCAGCAGTGACTAAAGGCCCAATCCAGAGAATCTTTTTCAGTCACAATTTTTTTTCAGAATGCTGGAAGTGTCTTCCTTAGTTTAGGTGTAATTTTGAGAAATACCTATCAGGGAGCAATCCTAACCTGGAGTTAGGCCAACACAGTTAGGCCAGGAAAGTTTGGCCAGCACAAGGAACACCATAAAGTATGTTTGGACCACTCTCGGAGTCAGAGGCCAACACAGAGATGTGTACCATTCTCCCTGACTCTGAGAGTGGTCCAAACATGCTTTACAGTGGCCTCTGTGCTGGCCAAACTTTGCTAGCCTAACTCCATTTTAGGATCGTACTCTTAAATATATACTTCTGCGGACAGTTATGGAAATGGAAGTATTGTACCTTTAATCCTGAACCACTTTTGAATTTATGGCTCAGCAGCCCTATATATTTGGTGGGGAAATCTATCTCCCCACAAAAGTGAGTGGATTAATTCATCGAGATGGTAAAGAACAGTAAATGGCATTTAAGCTGATGTAAATATTGTATTTCTAAAAAAAAATGTATACCAGGATTGTGTCTCTGCCTATATTACCTGTTTCACAATAAGATAAAATTTGTCTCATTTATACCTGAAATACGCCCATGACTTGGCTGCAGGAATCATTTTAACAAATGAGTAATAGCAAGAGGAATGAGCTGACTTCAGTTTTACGTGACTCATTCACTATGCACATACAGTGGTTTGTTTTGTCTTTCAAATTAATATTTATTAATAATAAATATTGATATTAATATTAATTGACATTAAGAAATTTAATATTAATGTTTTGCCGTATAAAATTAACTAACATAGTAGAGCTCTCGTGGTTCTGTGTGTTTTAAATTACTTAGTTAAGTGGTTTTATAAAACCTTGCTTAAGAACATAGGTGGTTCCATGCTACACAAGGTCCAGCCTAGTCTAGCATTCCTTGCAAAAACACTTCCAATCACCAGCAGGCACTGAATGATCTATCACAGTGGTTCTCAAACGTTTTAGTACTTTTTAGAATGACAGTCTACCCGAGACCCAGCAGCAGTGATGTCATGGCTGGAAGTGCCATCATTGTGACACCAGAGTCTGCTGCCTTCCTGAGAATGCAGCAATAAGACGGGGTTATTTCTCAGCCATTTTCCAAAAATCAGAATCAGAAAGAAAAACGCATTTATAACCTTGACACAAGCAAAACAACCACACAGCCCTCCCGCTTTCCAGCATCCCGTATTTTCAATGATGGCTACTTTACGTGCTTCGCGACCCAGCTGAAATTGGCTCACGATTCACTGGTGGGTCCTGACCTGCAGTTTGGGAATCACTGATCTATCAGAATCCATCAGTAGTCTCTGGCTTCTGTCCAATCACTAATTTCTAGAAATTACACTAATTTCTAAGGGTGCAATCCTAACCTGGAGTTGTGCGCCGGCCTAGGGACTCAGGAGTATCTCAAATGCACCATAAAGCACATTTGCACCACTCGCAGAGTGAGGGAGGCCAGCACACAGACATGTGCCTTTCTCCCTGACTCCAAGAGGGGTCCAAAGACACTTCACTGTGAGTTTGCAACATACCTTGGGACTTGGGCCACCCTAACTGCAGGTTAGGATTGCGCTCCAAAGCAGTGTATAAATGTACCCATGGTGATGTTTGCTTAATGCACTTATAAAATCTGAAGTAGTGACACAACACCACAGTTCTTTGGAAATCATTTCCATGCTATGACCTTTCAGCACAAGAATCAGGCAGATGATCTGATTTGAATTATGTGAATGGAAACTTTTGACATTCAGTTGAGGTTCCAGAGGGTAGAATTATGCAAAAGACACATTTAATCAAAGTAATGTCTTCATAAAACAAATTATTATGCAAATAACTAAATAGTACTGTTGACCTATTCAAGAAAATGTACAGCTCAATCTTATGCATGTCTGCTCAGCAGTAAGCCCCAATAAGTTCAGTGGGACTCCCAAGTAGGAATGCACAGGTTGAAGCCTTTGTAAATAACTCATACAGTTATAACTCATAGTTAAATAATAACTCGGGGCACAATCCTAACCAACTTTCCAGCACTGGGGTAAGGGCAATGCAGCTCCAAGGTAAGGGAACAAACATTCCCTTACCATGAGGATGCTTCTGTGACCACTATTCACTGTAGGATGCAGAACATGCCCTATTGGCACAGCTATGTCAATGCTGGAAAGTTGGTTAGGTTTGCGCCCTCATCCTCATCGCTCCACCCCTGTATCTGGTTCCAGAGCCCCCAGTTGATATGGGGGAACCTTATATAGATAGCAGACCCCTTGCACCCTCCCACATACCTATTGCCTTTACTTTTCGTTTGTAGCGCTTGAAGCATGGGCTCTACTTGCTTAACAAGGAACCTTCTTGTTTAGCAGAAGAATGTGATGTGCAGGAAACCAGTCTGCATACTACAGGGAGGAAACATGCAGCCCAGTTCTGAGCTGCCTGGCCGCCCAAGCAAGCAATGGTAGCCCATGTATCCCTTGGCAGCCAGGCAGCCATGGGAGGCTCCACAGGAGAAGGGGATGTTCGTCCTCTTTCCCTGTGGTAATAGCGCAGGTGGGTGAGCAATCACCTTGCCTCTGCGCTGCCTATTTAGCTGGCACAAAGGCGTGGACCTCTGCATAGGGCCGCAATCCTACACATAGTTCGGGTTAGACAGCAAATGTTGCTGCTGGTCCCACCTCTGCCCCTTCCCCTGCCCAGGAATGCCCTCCGGCCCTCCCCAAAAGACCGCAATGCCTGCAACTAGTGGACTCGCTGTTTCCTGGCTTGCAGTGCTGATTCCAGGCGGTGCAGGGCAGGAGTTGACCCGGCGGTCGCCCAAAACCAGCAGTAATGGCTTACTGCCGGTGCTGGAGGTGCCTTATGGCACCTTTTGCAACACAGGTGTGGGGGGTTTGCTTGTACTGCCCGCACTGAGGGCTTTAGGATTGAGCCCAAAAGACCAATCCTATGTATGTCTACTCAGAACTAAGTCCCATTATAGTCAATGGAGCTTACCCATAGGAAGGTGTGGATAGGATTGTACTAATCAGCTTTCCAGCACTGGGGGAAGGGCAATGCAGTTCTGAGGTGACAAACATTCCCTTACCTTGAGAATGCCTCCGTGACCATTACTTCACTGCAGGATGCAGCACATGCCCCATTGGCACAAGCTATGTATGTGCTGGGAAGTTGGTTAGGATTGCGCCCTGTGAGTATTAGAACATTCCAATCTCCAGCTCCTTAAGTAAACGTGGAAAGCAGGGCAACCACATCATGTATCAATTAAGTCATATTACTGCTTCTCATATTTAAAAGGCAAGTTGCTGAAAAAGAGGGGGAAAGATATACACTTCTACTTTACACAGGGTGCCAAGAATTTCTCGCTCCCATAAGCCCACAATGATCAGAATTACATTAGCACAAAACAGTTTAATATACTGCATATATTAAAGTCCACTTAAGTTTCATTTAGTGTGAAATCTACTGCAGTGCAAAGTCTGTACTATCAACCCCGTACGTACAGTACCTGGTGGACAACTGTTCTGGAAACTTTCTTTTCCCAGTCTGCTGTTCTAAAGGGTTCACGTACGGGAACAGCAGCAGTACACTCAGAGCACAATCCTAATCTGGTGGTAGGTCGGCACAGTTAAGGCAGCAAAGTTTGGCCTGCACACTAAGGGACATCGTAAAATATGTTTGGACTACTGAGTTAGAGGCCAGCATAAAGACATGTGCCATCCTCCCTGACTCCAGGAGTGATCCAAACGCGCTTTAAGGTGGCCCTTGTGCAAGCCAAACTTTGATGGCCTAACTTCAGGTTAGGATTGTGCCCTCAGTTTTGTTCTCTGTGAAATAAACGCCATTAGCTACAGTGATAGGCTTTATGGCAAGGATTTTGCCAGCTGATTGCCTTCAGACTAAAGCCCACATCTGAAGGAAGCAGCCTCAGATTCCATGCACAAGTATCTTTGAGCCTTCTGTACAATGAGTTTTTTTTTTTAAAAAAACCTATCTTTTTTATTAGAGTCCCAGTATCCATGGTATCCGTGGATAACTGAAACCTGTGGATACCGAATCAGGGGACACACCTGTACTACAGAAAGGAAGATCAAACCAATCTGTTTCAATTGGTTTTCAGCCAATGGCTGAGCCCAACAAGCCAATCCGACATCCTGGTCTTTAGATGGGGATCAGAAAATATCAGACTGGCTTATTCATACAAAGAGAATCCCTCATTAGGTGTTGGTTGACTGGCCTCCCTGGCATGGCCTCCATACAGCCTGAGCAAGAAAGAACAGCAGTGAATTGCCACCTGACATCCACCTGGCAAATAATGCACAGCTGGCTTGAGTCTCAATGAAGGCAGATCTGCAGAAGCTCCAAGTTCTAAAGGTGCTCCTTATTGCAAACTCCACCATTTTGTGGAAGATTTTAATCCATAACGTTGCTCAAGGCATGCCATCCTACGTTATACAGCTTTATTTAAATTTCTGGATGGCATCCAGGGATTGAGAAACTTTGCAGAGCATCATTCTTAACATGATGTGGGGACATCAACGCTTTGCATAACGTATCAGGGGGCTCCGTGATTTGTCAAGCCAGCCCAGACATCAATGGTACCAAGTTCACTGAAGACACAGTTGAAGCTCTTGAGGGACATCAGTAGGGAACCTTAGTCGAACCAGCCCAGATCATCATCTAAAATGCACGACAAACCTATTTGAGGCAACCCTTCTTAGGAAATGGCACAACCCTTCTTTTTCCTTCCAATCCCAAAGGCCTTATCACCGACGGTACACACGTACTGCTGGCTAAAAGTGTTGCAAACGTGCCGTAAAGGACATTCGGGACACGCTACCACTCATGCTGTGGCGGCGTTCACTCAGCGCCATGCCCCAGTGTGAGCGGCTGGCCGGCACTCCAGCAGCACCAGCTGCCACTAAGCCCATTTGGGATGGGGAGCCAGGGAGGGTGGAGGAACCAGGCAGGAGGAGGGGAGGAGCCGGCCACTAGGGGCTTCCCCCACCAGATCTTATCCCTGGCAGTGGCTTGGGCAACCCGACACACGGCTGCTCGATTCACCACCAGCAAAATAGCCAGCAGTGAGCCAAGGAGTCCCACTGTGGGCAACAATGTTTTCCCCGGGGGAAGGGGACGAATGTCCCCTCCTCCCAAGAAGCCTTCAGTGTCTGCCCAGCTCCCCAGGATGCAGCCGTCACCATTTTGGTAACGCTGTTGCTATGGCACCCAGATAATTTTGGATTGGGCCCACAGTTAATTATAAAGCCAATAAGAGTAAACCTTCTGAAGGAGATTACAAGAGGGGGGAAAGAGTGTAATTACGCATATTAAGCAACCCCCCCCCCAATGGATAGCAATGTGATAATGAAGGAACTCAACAATCAGTTATCTCACCGCAAAGTTTCAACCCTCTGAACCAGGAAAGACTGGTCACTTTGCAAAGAGGAGTGTACAGCTGCCCATTGCCTGAACGATTATTCAAAACACACCTTTTTCCAACCATGGACTAGTTGTAGAATGTGCAATCGTTATCCAAATAACTTATCTTAGGTGCTGCCTGAAACAACTGCTACATCTGCTTTACGTCCCATAGATATACCACCTAAAAGAATGAGATCACTAAAAAAAACAAAGAGAGATTCTTGAATTTGCTTTTTTTTTTTTACGTGGAGGGAAAAAAAACAGGCTGAAACAGGCGAGAGAGTAAGAGATCATGAAAAATTATTTCCAGCTGATAAAACTTTCAGGAAGCTACGTCTGAGAGCCAGATGCTACAATCAAGCTATTTGTGGCTACTAAAATATGCACACACATAGGCTTGCTTTAATTAAGCATTCGGTGTCATTTCATTTGTATCTGTTCTTAAGAATTTTCTTGCTTTTTATTTAGTCTGCCTTTAACTATTAAGTTCCAGTTGTAGGCTGCATTGGGAAGAAGGTGATGTACAGTAATTGCAAGTTAAGCTTCAGTTTACAGCCTTTGTAAATAATGAGCCAAAGACAGACTCAATAAGAGGAAACATACACAGCCAGAAACAGGCTGGGAGGAATCAGGAGGTCCAGGCAATACTGCAGCAATGTGAGCTGAAGGATGTTTCAATCTACCACATGAAAAGGCTCAACTTGATTATGCTGGAAGCTACTTGTATTTAAAAAAATAAGAAACGCTGGTATTTTATTGCAAATTAGCATGACCCAAACCCAGTTAGTATTTGGATTTCTGAAACCCATCACACAGCATAAGAACATAAGAAGGGCCCTGCTGGATCAGACCAAAGGCCCATCTAGTCCAGCCCCTGTATCTCACAGTGGCCCACCAGATGTCTCAGGAAGCACACAAGACAAGATGCTTGCATCCTGTTGCCACTCCCTTGCACCTGGAATTCTGAAGTAGCCTACTATGAACGTAAGAAAGTTGCACCATCCATCATGGCCTATAGCCCACAATGGACTTTTCCTCCAGAAATCTGTCCAATTCCTTTTTAAAGGCACCTTAAAACAGCAGGGTCCTGACTCTACAGAATGGGTAGTTTATTTTAACTGATCTGTTAATTTGCTGGGCGAGTCTTGTGCTTCTCCTTTTTTTAACTGATTGAAGTCATTTGGTCCACCAACCCTACCTGGTAAGAAGGATGACAGCCCAATCCTATCCAACACAGGTAGAGATGGTTTAAGTAGGTTTCTTATAGCCATTTCTGGAATCAGCACCCCAAATATACCCAGGAATAGGTCTAACATTGAAGACAACAAAATACATGTTGGCCTGTGTTCTTATCAAGGATTAAGGAAGTAGATAAATTAGTATTTTGGAAGGATTTTGGCACCTCTGTTGCTGATAATGGGGAGCAGGAATTACATCTAGTGTCACACACAGCAAAAACAAAAATAAGAGCTTGAAATCAAATGGCAAAAGACTTGCCTGAATGGCTAACACAGAGATCAGTTGTGCGCTTTGCAATAACCATTATCAGATTCTGCAATCTTTCTGTTAGCATGAACCAAAAGAACTGCTGACTCGAATGCAATCACAAATACTAACTTTTAATGGCTCACTTATCCCTTCCACCTTAAGCAACTGGAAAATGGTTAGAAACAGAAGACTGACAATGGAGGCCAGATTGCAGTCTCAGCAGAATCTAGATGGGGTTAACAACAGACTCTTTTTCCCCTTCCCCTTCCCCTGAAAAATGTTTTGAGCAGAAGCAAAATGCTAATCAGATGAGAGAATGCCTCCAATGCATGGTAATAGAATACTCAAACTAACAATTAATGAGGCTTGCAGACCACCCAGTCTGTAATTGGGCAACAATGCTATCATTAAACTAATAACAGCATTGTGGGGATATTACCAGGCTTCGGCACTTTGCAAGCATCATTCAGAGTCAGTTAAGGAGGAGATAAGTGCAGCAATAAAAGGAAAATGAGTTCAGCGTAGCCAAAGGGGTTAACAGGAAGAAGAGTTTTTAACAAGCATATGAGGAGGGCACAGACTTCCACTAAGGAAAGATGAGATGGATGCAACAGCAGTTCAGACTGGTAGTAGCTTTTATTTGAAACCTATTTTTAGAACTTCAAAAGTGAAGAATTGCTACAGAATTACTATGACAATCTAAATACACAGTGCTGCATGCACCTGCAGACCATTTGAGGCAAAACGGTGTCCCAACGCATACTGGTTGAAAATTGCTGCTCTATTTAGCTACTTTCAACCAGTGTATCATGGGACTTAGGTTTGCCATGAATGGTCTGCAGGTGGGCTGCATGAGTTTGGGAGAGGGTCATTTATTATAATAGGGCCATTGGGGGATGTGAGCCTCCGCCCCATCAGCAATTGTAAAAAACACTGACGGTGTGTCTTGACAATTTTGGGGTCTTGTCACTGTGTCATGTGGTAGCACTGTGGGTTAAACCACTGAGCTGAGCTTGTTGACCAGAAGGTTGCCAGTTCGAGACCATGCGATGGAGAGAGCTCCTGTTGCTTGTCCCAGCTCCTGGCAACCTAGCAGTTTGACAGCATGTCAAAATGTGAGTAAATACATAGGTACCACTTTGGTGGGAAGGTAACAGCGTTCCATGCGCTATGGCGTATAGTCATGCCAGCCACATGACCAGAGAAGCTTGTCCTTGGACAAACGCCGGCTCTTTGGCTTAGAAACGGAGATTACCATCGCCCCCTACAGTAGGTCATGACTAGACCATTCGGATGTGGGGAAACCTTACACTGTGACATGAAATGAAAAAAGGTTGAAAATAGCTGCTACAGAAGGTTAAGGAGCACTCAGATAACTAAAGAAGATTCAGATTCAAAGAAGAAGCTAGCCAAAGAAGATTGATGTACAGTACATGCCCCAGTACTGGAATGTACACTGCAATATAGTAGTGCCCCAGTATCTGCAAGGGTTCAGTTCCAGAACACCCCACAGATATTGGAAACCCGGAAGTACTGTTTAAAGGCTTTCCAAAAGTGTTGGAATGCTTTTGGAGGACAATAGAGCA
This sequence comes from Lerista edwardsae, assembly GCA_029204185.1. Taxonomy (NCBI): domain Eukaryota; kingdom Metazoa; phylum Chordata; class Lepidosauria; order Squamata; family Scincidae; genus Lerista; species Lerista edwardsae. The sequence goes on along the minus strand of JAJKFI010000007.1, from coordinate 6,300,350 downwards.
TCGTATGAGGCAGTGGGTCAGGGAAGGCAGCAATCTCTAGGGGTCTGCGGTCCTGGCCCCTGGGCAGCAAATGGGTCAGGGGCGTGACTGCTCAGAAGTATGGTGAGTCCTAGTGAATTCAATAGAGGTTACTCCCAGGAAAGTGTTACAAGATTGCAGCCTAAAAAATAAAAGAGAATCTGATCACTGTAACTGATTATGACAGTTCTAGCAGGAGAATGTCAGAAAAGGGCAAAACCTCGTGATTGCCTGTGGTACTGACATGCCATTAGGAGAAGTAATTGCCATGGATATATTTCTTGAGTAAAAATAGTAGCAATGTCTGGTCTTCTTCCTTTATGTTCCTTTGGGCAGTTGCAGACCCAGCCAAGGGGCTGCCCTGATGCAAGGAATGAGGAGCACCGCCAACTCCCTGCCCCTTGTGCCATTCCACCATGCCCCCACGCCATGACAGCTCCATTTTGGAGCCATACAGGGGCAAGGGAGGGAGGGTTGGCTGAACACTGCTCACCTCTGTAAGAGGTGGGCTGCCCCATTGCTGCCCCCTCCCACTCCACCAGCGTGGCGCCAGGGGCACTTGCCCCCCTCTTCATAATTATAGGACTGCCACCGCCTTTATGTCATTTCCTTTCCTTTATGTCAATGGTATTCAAACCTTTTAGACCCACTTTTTAAAATGGCACTCGTATTGGGACCCATCGGAAGTGATGTCATTAATCTGGAAGTGATGTTGCGGCAGGAAATGACATCATCAAGCAGGAAGTGCTCATTGTAACATAATAAAATGACACTCCTGAAATGTAAATTGGCATTCTTGGACTGCAGCAACTGTACACCATGTACACTTCCTGACAGAAAGCAAGATTAGTACAAAACATTATGTAAAAGCACTGAACTAAATACAATTTTTTTAAAAAAAACTCACTTGAAAATTCAAACTGTTAACAAAAGGAACACAACAAGAGTAAGGTCTGCAGTTTCCAAGATGGCTGTTCCCAAATTTCTGCGACCCATCAAGTGGGTCCTGACCCACAGTTTGAATAACACTGCTTTATGTTATTTCATGATGGCGCCCAAAAAATTCAACATCAATAATTTCTGACAACTGCCGCCATGAGGATTTTGTTTGCACATTACAGACTCACTGAAGTTTACACAAGGTACACAATCACGTTTACGACACAAAACCTCATTCCTTCCTATGGCAGCCAATGAAGTATGTATGTTACAATTGCACAGCAAATGCAAGTGGTCCAAAAGTCTAAAAAGACCTTTTTAACTTTAATAGACCATATTACCTTTTTCCCATAAGGATCTGATCACTATACTAAAAAGCAGGCATAAACATTCTCCCATCTGTTTGGCTAATATTCAGGATGCATTGTTTACTTCCATTTCTCCCCCTGAGATTAAGGTCAATTGATTAGATATCTGGATCATTTTATTGAAATGTTTTTTGAACTGCAATGACAGCTCTGGTATGATGCCCTCTGTTTATCACTTAGCACTGCCAGAGAACAGACATTCATCTTTTGGGCAGAGAAGGAGAGAGAATGACTGGTGAAATAGACGAAAGAACCATCTTGAAAGAAAGGGTTAAGCTAGCCCATGCATATGACCTCAACTACTGTATGACTACTTTCTTCCGAATCTATAATGTAGGAAGCATTTTGTAACAAACCATGATGTGCAGTTTGTAGTTACAGGTGCTAAAAAGCAAAGTGGTACAAAAATTCTCTCAATGATAATTTTCCTCCCAAGGAGCAGAGGACAAGGACAAAGTAGCCTCATTACAAACTAGGGTTTTGTTTTCGTTTTGCCTCAGTCTGACCATCACTTCCGAGAGCTGATTGTTACGACAACCTGGAGGCAAACCAGCCAATTAATATATAAAGAATGAAGTCAATCCAACCCTGGGGAAAATGTTCCTGATTTAAGCCTCCAATGCCAACTCTGCTTTGTCATCTCTCCCATTAATCTTATTAGGGCTAAAAAAAAAAAAAGTTTGCATCGAAAAAAGAACAAAAAAATCCAATGCCTCATCATGCCAGAGATGCTATTACCACAGGAGAAACACATATAATACACAATTGTGCTGTCTCCAAGTCCTTCCTTTCCCCTTTCCCAAAGCAAGGGTTTGATAGTATAAATCTCTTGTCCAGTGGGTATAGTTATTTCTGAGATGTTCCCGACCCAGCCTGCTTTATCACTGAGGGCACAATCCTAACTTGCGTTGGAACGGCAAGGCCTGCAGGCCTGTGCCATATCCAGTGCAAGTTAGGAGGCTGCCGGAACCTCCCTGGGGCAAGGGCACATTTGTTATGCCTCCTCCCTGGAGGAGGCACCAGACACCCAATAGGCATGCTCAGAACTGCGCCTGCTGTTTAGCAGGCGCAGCTCCTAGCAAGCAACGCAGCCCAACTCAGGGCGGGGCAGGGCGGCCTGGGGACAGAGGCTTGGATGTGGCCTAATGGCTTTGTTCCTCCCAGTTCCTCCCTCCCTCCCACCCTTCCCCACCCAGAACCACTTTTGTGCCAGCCGAACTCTGCTGGAAGAAGCTCTGTGCGCTGGCACCATTGGGCCACTGCTGCTGCTAGCGTCAGCCAATGGCACCAGTACTGACACCAGGGTGCCTGTTGGTGCTCTCACATCAGCGCTAGTGCCATTGGCTAGCGGCTGGCGTCAGCCCAAGGATGCTCTCAGGATTGCGCCCTCAATTGCTAGTAAGACAGCAAGACCAATTTGAATACTTATAACTTTGTCAAAAAAACAACAACCACAAATTGTTCTAACACAAGTTGTGTTCAAGGTATAGTGATGACTAGCCATCATGCTGCTCAACAAAGCAGGTGGCACTGTCCATACTTGTCCACTTCAATGTTTTCCCAAGCGGCAGTTGCATTATATATATCATCCCCACCCACAGCTTAGCACACAGAGGACGCAATCCTAAACTGAGTTAGACCAGCATAAACTAAGCCAGCAACGTGTGGCCAGCAGAAGGGATAACGTAAAGTATATTTGGACCACTCTCAGAGTCAGAGAGGCAAGCACACAGACGTGCGTGCACTGAAACAGGCAAGCCAGTGGTCCTTGCACACAGGGAGGTGCCAGCCTCCCCTATGGACTCCTCGGATCTGTGCCTGCTAAACAGCAGGCACAGATCAGAGGAGGCCACGCAGCCCGAATCGGGGATGTGGCCTGGGAATGCGGCCTGTGCAGCCTGGGCAACGGGCCTAGGATTCAGCCTTATGGCCAAATCCTGGGCCTGCCCCCCTCCCGGGCCGGCATGCCTGCCTGCCGGCCCACCCACCACCTGCCCAAGAATACCTTCCTCTCGCCCCTTCCCTCCTGTCTGTCTACCTCGGAACATTTCTGCGCCAACTGACTTCAGCCAGCGCAGAGGTTGCGTAGTGCGGGCACACTGAGGCTAGCGCTGCTGGCAGAGCTGGTCTTGGCGCATTAGCACCAACGCAGGGGTGCTGCTTGGCACCCCCACATCGGTGCTAACTCTGTAGCGTAAATACTACTACATAGCATCAACATAACGGACGCCCAAGGTTGCACCCTGAAAAAAACATAGTTATCAGATGTGTAAAATACAGATCAGTCAGTCAGTTTTCACCAACTGCTACACACCAAGTCGCTGGTATTTTGGTTCTCTCACCAACCTTGAACCTATTCCAATACCAAAATCATCCCTGTTTTTCCACATACCATATAATTTACAAAATGTCCTAGAATATTGTCTGCCCAAGCATGTTCCTCTGTGTGAATGATTAATCTGTGTATTATATCTTCAAGGTAGTCACAACTTCTGCTTTATAAAATACCATTCAGATACATATAAGAGGAAAAGGACAGGATTGATATTGCCTATAAATGACTTTAAAACAACAATAAAAATAAAAACTAAACCATACAGCTTTTATGATTCTCTGCAGTATATTCTTCCTCAACATTAGGAAACGATATAGAAATGTATTGAGTCTCAGGAGCCCTGTACAGTAAAGAAAGGATTAGATCGTTAAATTTGTTTTGCACATGGTGAACTGGAGCCAATGAAAGAAGCAACGTTGACAAATGTTTCTTTGAGTTAGTGACCATCATGAAGAAGATGCAGGAGTCACATCAGGGAAATGATTGCTTGCTAACAACCACATGCTTTTCTATTACAATAATGTCAAGGAGTTAAAAAAAAATATTTCCCAGAGCATAAAGTCCCATTACCTCTCCCTATATCAACTAAGCCTGAGATACTGTATTATAGTATACAGTTCACACAGCACTTCCATTGTGCAAAGTGTTTTATGGTGTCGCCATCTGAAAGGAGGCAACCAGCTCCAGATGCCTTCCCTCTTCTCTAGGTGGAAAGATGTGAGAGAACTGATATTCTTACTTGATAAAGCTGGGATCAATCCTGGAGAACTTCTCCCATCAATTAAATGGAATGCTGCAAGACCCATAAACCACTGACGACAGGAAGCAGCAGGCCTCAGGCACTCCCCATCTTCTGTCTAACTTTAGAAACAACAGGCCACTGCACAACTGTGCCTCCATATCATTCCCACTATGTGAAGGATATGCACTCCTCTTTTCCCATCCAGCCTAACTACGTCTCCCAGGGTGCAATTCTAACCTGGAGACAGGCCGGCACAGTTAGGCCAGCAAAGCTTGGCTGGCACACAGGCCACTGTAAAGCACGTTTGGGCCACTCTTGGAGTCAGGGAGGATGGTGCATGTCTGTGAGCTGGCCTCTCTGACATTGAGAGTGGTCCAAACTTATGTTAAGGTGTCCCTTGTACCAGCCAAACTTCGCTGGCCTAACTAGGATTGTGCTCCCATTCTTTTAAAAAAAGATGGAACAAACAGCCCCCTCCTCTACTCCTCCCTCAATTATGTTTCTACGATGATCATATTACTGAGGTGGGGCCGATATCTTGGCAACAATGGAAACCCCATCTTAATTTAATAGAGGGTGAGGCTGTGTGCCTTGTGTGGAAAAAGCTGCCATTTTCCCAAAAAAAGAACTACCCTATTTGAACTCTTAAGACGTTTATCGTAAGAGAGGGCACACAGCCTTGCCCTCCGATAAAGTGAAGGTGGTAATTAGCAAGTCTTATAAACTCCCATGCAGCTTCTACAAGATGTTGTGGTCTTCTCAAGATGCTACAGAAGAAGTGCCCTGTATTTTTCTGGGAAGAAGATAGGTCACCAACTGTGGAAACATTCTGCCAGCCCTAAATATTATTTATACACTCCCAAAGAAAAAATAAAGCTGCAACGTTCCAAGATGGATCAAGGAAACAAAACCATCATCTTTATCAAGAACCAGGTGAGGCAGAATTTAGTGTCTGGAAGTGCAAACCGTGTTTGAGAAGCTTTGTGCTTACCTTGAGGGTTTTCACAGTTCTCCTCATCGCTGTTGTCTTGACAGTTATTTTGATTGTCACACACAAAACTTTTATCAATGCAGAGGCCGTTCCGACAATGAAATCGGGCAGTCGAGCATAGTAAGGGATTTGCTGCTGTGAAAATAGAAGTATGGCATTTTATTCAGCCTTGAGACTTTATCCAGACTGACACAATCTCCAAAGGCAGTTCTATAAAAATCAAAAGATTGTGCCATGAGATATCTACCACCACATTCTGGACCATATTTTATATCCTCATATATTTAAAACACTCAGATATTTTATTTTAATAAGTATGATTTTAAATTAATGGTTGTGAGCTGCCTTGGGAGTCCTATTTGTTCGGGAAGAAAGGCAGCATAAAAATGTTTTAAAATAAATAAAAGCTAGAAAAGTACAATTGCAATCATGACGTAAGGCACGATTGCGCCATTCCATGTAGGTTACATCTATCCTCCCCTACCGCTTCAGGTAAGAAGGGAAGCGCCGACAGACTTCAGCCAGTGCAGAGGTTTGGGAGGCTGGGGGGAAGGTAGGAGGAGGGTGGGTCCATGGGCAGACCAGTCCGGGGAGGGGGTGGAACCCGGATCCAGAACTTACGTCTAATGTGGCACCTCAGATACTACCCAATGTACTATGGTAGTTTCTAACATGCAATTGAACTATATGCTTTTCCAGTGTGTTTTCTCTACTAATGGGACCAATGGACACAATACAAACCATCTTTATACATATATCTTGGGGTAAATAGAGGGTGTTGATGCAGATGTAACTGCAATCAGCCAATGTTAACCCATAACTATTTGCATGAGCACATACTTATATGCATAAGTTGGTTGCAACAACCGCCAAGGCCCAAGACCCAATTCACACAATTACTGGCACGGCAACTGCATCTAGAAAATAACCATTAGCAAGCTGCCACATGGATCCAGCAATGGTCATGATTACCACAAAAGGATTGTGGTGATGTGGCAATGACTGCCAGATCCATTAAACAAGCCACTGCATAAGAACGTTGTTCCACCATGTACTTGTTCATCACTCGACAAATGTACTTTCATTGCTTATCTATCATCTGGGGAAACTTTATCCCCTGTCATTTCGTTCTGAATTTTCTCTAGCTCCTCCTAATGAAATCTACGAAACAGAACAAATATTCCATTTAAACAGCCTTAGGAAAGTGGGTTGACAATGGCCTTTAGCTGCATGACCGGCTTCAGAGCATTTCTGGTAACAATTACAATAGGGATTACAGTTCTCAGACTCTGTACTGTGGATTTCCGCTATTTTTAGGTCAACCAAACAGAAAGGCCCTTTAAGAAGCATGCGTATAGAATTGCAATAAAGAAACAAAAAATTCTGAAGACTAGATGAATATAATCTATGCACAGAAACTGGAAATTTAGTATTCACTGAATCATCCTAAAAATCACAAGCTTTGCACTTTACTGATGCATGGAAAAATACAAGCATAGGAGAAATTAGAAATCTATTTCTCAACAAAACAACCAACAGGATAAAGACTGAGACCAAGTTATCACAAAAACAGAAGATAAACATTCTGGGGACAAATTGGATTATTCTAAAACATACTTTGACTTGAGATGGAATAATTGGAACTCAAAGTGTACCAGTTTGAATACAATTCAACTTCTTGAAAAGTTGAAGACTTTTCTTCAAAGTCTTCCCCCCACCCCCCAAAATAGGGAAGAAGTCAAATTGTGCCTCAAGTAACACAAACCTTCATAAAAATATTATCCCTGCTAGTCCTTCAGTCCAACTTTCTCATCACCACCATGACTTAACCTAGTAAGCTTCTCCCACCCACCCACCCCCAAAAAAGTGTGCTGTGCAAGCAAACTACTTCCCCCCTCCTGCTGTGCTAACTGGGACAAGGGGGGCTGATGGCAGTTGTAGTTTTTGCAACTCCCATCAAACCTTCTCAAAGACTACAACTTTCTTCCTGGGTCAGAATAATATTGGAAGAACAGCCTCGTGATCTAGACTACAAATGCAGTTCTCTCTCCTGAAATACTCTTCTTCCAATTGTATTCTCTACAGTAGGGAATTCATTCCTCAAAATTCAGGAAGCATAACAGCCAGACAAACACAACCAGATGGAATACTGTTGAGGTATATAAATATTAATAATAAACAAATAAAAATAAATAAACTGAAGGTCAAAGGTATGGATGCTTTCAAAGATATGTCAGCAAGGAAGCAGCACTTCATAAGAAAACCCTCCTGTAAAATCTTTTGCCCCTATAAAATGGATGTTCATTAAATAATATTAAGGTTATTTAAATTTAATTTTTATTTAAATAAATTGGAAAAAATATTATTTAAATTCATTAAATAATAATAATGTGTTGTTCTCCTGCTGGCCATTGAGAAACAACAATCCTGCTTCTTCTGGCAAGTGCAAGCCTACAAATCCAATTCATGTTGAGATATCTGCCTGCTGCACCTAACAGCTATAAGCATTCCTTACCGATATAATGATTTTCTACATTGGTCAAAGTTCTATGATAGCTATTCAAGACATCTGCAAAAAGGTGACTTTTCCAAAAGTTGCAGAAAGGAACATGAACTTACTACTCTTCCGTGAGTCGTCTCCTTATTGCAGAGAAAGAGGACCCCCAAAATCCAAGTGACATGTAGGTAGCTTCAGCTTAAGTCTTTTTTAAAAAAAATTTGTATTATTTTCTTGTAAAAGAGGAGGGAATGGACATGGGGTACAGGTATACAAGGGGATACACAAAAGGTAAATGCCATTGGGCTACAGAACATCAATTTCGTCTTCTTATCTTCCAAGTCTGTAGCTAGCATTTCTATTATCTATTTACAGTTTTTTTAATCTTACATCTAATTTTTACTTATTTAATTTACTTATTTAATCTTCTATTCCATCTTTATGTCTAAAACTAGGTCTTACTCTTGTTTTCAATCCATCCGTAAAAAGCCTTCCAAAAGCCTTCCGTCCTCCCCAAATTCCCATCTCTTAACCTTTCAGTTAAAATGTCCACTTCAGCAACTTCATATATCTTACTTATCAAATAATCCATCTCAGGTATTACACTGCTTTTCCATTTCTGAAAATAATAACTGCAGCAAGGTTATAGTCTACATTCAAATGGGCCTCTAATTTTTAATTTCTTTATCGTCTGTTTCCGGTTTCTGTATCAAAGTTATTACTGCTTCATTCCACATTTGCGGTAGTTTCCCAGAATGCTATATTTCATCAATGAAGTTTTTGAAGGGTATCAAAAGTGTATCTTCATCTTTCGATAGTATTCCACCGGTATCCCATCAGGGCCAGGCGCTTTTTGTGTGTTTTGCTCTCTGATCACCTCCGTTATTTCACTTATACTGATGTTGTTCTCCATCGTAGTTTTTTGTTCTTCAGACAGCCAGATCTTGTTATTTATCCTTAGGTATTCTGTTATTTTTTGTATTTCTGTTTTTGTTTTTTTTTGTAGAACAGGTGGTAAAATTCTTCTACTATCTTTTTCATTCCTTCTGTTGAAACGTCTTCTCTTCCATTTCTGTCTCTCAGAGACTTAAGAAAATTACTTTGTCTTTGTTTCTTCAGTTTGCAGGCCAAGCAGCTCAAGTCTTCAAAACGTTTTTACTCACAGTAACAGCTCTACATCCTGCTGCCAGGGTTGGCTTGCTCAAACCCCACCCCAAAGTTCAACACCACAGGCAATTCAGCCACTTTTAACAATTTTGGTAAAGTATTCTTTACCAAACGGGATTTAGGGCACAATCCTAACTTGAGCTGGAATGGCAAGGCGGCCTCTGGAGCCTGTCTGGGGTAAGGGCATGTTCATGCCCTGGCGCCTGTTTGTGTTAAGCAGGCGCAGCTCCGAGCACGCCACACGGCTCAAATCAGGGCCGTGTGGTCTGGGAATGGAGGCTTGGATGCATCCCAGTCCCACCCCCCTCCCCAGGCCAGTACGCCTACCAGCATGCCCGCCCCCCCAGTTCCTCCCGCCCTCTCCACACCCGGAACCACACCTTGTGCCAACCAATTTTGGCTTGGCGCCCTTGGGCCAACGCTGCTGTGCCGGTTGGCGCCCCCACGGTTGGCAGGTTAGCGTTGGCGCTAGTGACGTTGGGCCGACGCAAGCATGTTGCGTCAGCCCAAGGCGCATCACAGGACTGCACCCTTAAATAAGGACGCAACCCTGAGCCAACCCAATCTAACTTTACAGCACTGGTGCAGCTGCAATGCAGTCCCAGGATAAGGGAACAAACCTTCCCTTACTTTGAGAAGGCCTTTGTGATTGCCCCACCACCACAGAATGCATGGCTGCATCAGCACTGGAAAGCTGGATAGGATTTGGCCCTAAATAGATTTTAAATTTAAATAGTCCAGTTCCTTACCAGCGCACTTACCATATCAAATCAAAAGAATTCAAACGAAAGCCCTCTCAACTGGATTCGACAGTACTAGGTGTGCATATTGCCAGGATGAAACCCCGGGAAACTCCGAGTACCAGAAGTGGGCCATTTACAAGATGCCATTCTGAGAATAGGCCAAAATGCATTGAAAAGTCCTATACGTAAACTGCGCCAGTCCCAAGCTCGGACACAGTCCAACCACAGGTATGACTGCAGTTTTTCTCAGAGCTGGGTGTGCACATTGCAGGAAAGGCAGTCCGGGAACTTTGGAGTACCCGGGGTGGGCCATTTCCACCAGGTCCCAATCTGTAAATGGGCCAAAATGCATGCAAAATCCTAAAACCTCAGACTGGAACCTGGTGGAAATGGCCCACCCCGGGTACTCCAAAGTTCCCGGACTGCCTTTCCTGCAATGTGCACACCCAGCTCTGAGAAAAACTGCAGTCATACCTGTGGTTGGACTGTGTCCGAGCTTGGGACTGGCGCAGTTTACGTATAGGACTTTTCAATGCATTTTGGCCTATTCTCAGAATGGCATCTTGTAAATGGCCCACTTCTGGTACTTGGAGTTTCCCGGGGTTTCATCCTGGCAATATGCACACCTAGTACTGTCGAATCCAGTTGAGAGGGCTTTCGTTTGAATTCTTTTGATTTGATATGGTAAGTGCGCTGGACTAAAATGGCTTTTGACGATCAAGTTTGGCTGCCACAGATTTAGCGCTACTCCATTGCATGGGGTGAATTATATTCTTTCTATTGGCTCCCTGGCAAACGTCACCAGCTGGGACTTGTCCAACTCCGTCACCAACCTCAGTGGGCAACAGTTCTGCCAGCCAAAGGCAGCATTCAGTACTACTGATGCAGAAGGCAGAACGGAACCATCTTGCATTCTTGCACTGACTCCGCAGGACTAAATTCTTTTATCGATGAGTTCAAGCGAAATCTTAACATTGAGAGTAAAGAATAAGACACAAAACAGAAGGGACGCAAGTCAAAAAAATGGCAAGAAAGAACTGTCCATCTGCCTAATCCTTAAGGAGGACATAATGTGCCAAAGATAAATTATTTGGAGAGAAAAAAACAAACCAGCAAGGCGCAGTAAGCACTTCTTATGTGCAATAGAGTTTTCTCTTGTAAAATGCTCAAGAAATTATCACTCTGAACTCCACCTGTTCACCAGCTGCCCAGTTCTGACCTTAGTATTTAAAATAGATCTGCTACAAGGAAATGTGCCTTGTAAACTGGGAACACTACGAAGTACTTTAAAGTCAAGTTTCTATAGTGATAAGCCACTTGACCTGTACAACGTTCAGAGTTCTACAGAAGTGCTAAAATCCTCACATTGTAGAGGCAGATTTCACATTCTAGAATGTCAGCTGGCTTCAGAACAGTTTTGTCACACTAACAAAGTCACGTGCTGACACGTGTTAGAAAGTAGCAGTGAATTTCACTTTGAACCTGGGCTTAAGAAATCAGCACTGCACTAGAGATGCCACTGAAGGTCTCTGGTTTTGAGTTCGGAGGTTCTAAATTCCCCCTACAAAGGAGGGACAACATCCCATTGGCTTCTGAGGAACACAGTTCTTGAGCCAGAGCTCAGTCCCACTTTATCAATCCTCCCTTCTCTCTCAAAGCAGCCGATCACCCCAAAACACTCATCCTAGCAGCAGTGATGAACCCCTTTCTCCAGGTCCCTCATGGCTTTAGACACAGAATGCCATGATTAAGGGTGCAATCCTAAATTTGGCTGGCACAAGGGACAATGTAAAGTATCTCTCGGAGTCAGAGACGCCAGCACACAGACGTCCACCATTCTCCCTGAATCCAAGTGTGGTCCAAACGCATTTTATGGTGTCCCTTGAGCCAGCCAAACTTCCCTGGCCTAACTGTGCCCACCTAACTCCAGGTTAGGCTTGCACTCTAAAATGCATTGCAGTAGGGTTTTTGTTTTGTTTTTGTCTTCTCTCCAAACAGGAAAGAAACAACATGAAGTTGCTAGTGGGACTGTACTTCCATAGTAATAGTTGTAATGAAGTCTACACAAAGTCCTCCCTCATTGGGGCCTTCACCTTTCTTTATTCTTATTTGAAGAGGAAGAACTGAGATGATAAAAGCAACCTGCTGTAATTGTGTACAGCACAATTTATTTATTGAAGGACATTTATATCTCGCACATCATCAAAGAGACTTGAAGCAGCTAACATATCTTGATGCTACATGAGGTGTTTTTCTTGTACAATTTTCTCTTGCTTTCTATACGACAGTATGTATTTAAACGTGGAGAGTACACATACAAGGCAAGGCAAATCAACTGCTGCCAGCAATACAATGAATCCACATTCCTCCTGTGGACATTATAAATTTTGGATGCTCTCTGTCCTGACAATTCTGGTCAAGTCTCACAATCCATCTTAAATTACACACACACACACACACACACACACACACACCCCTATATATACCTTGGGACGTGGTGGCACAGCGAGTTAATCCGCTGTTGCTGGGCTTTCAACCGCAAGGTTGGGAGTTCAAGACTGCGTGACGGAGTGAGCTCCCATTGCTTGTCCCAGCTCCTGCCAACCTAGCAGTTCAAAAGTACTTAAAAAAATGCAAGTAGATAAATAGGGACCACTTCGGTGGGAAGGTAACGGCGTTCCTTAAGAGTCATGCCGGCCACATGACCACGGAAGCTTGTTCTCGGACAAAAATGCCGGCTCTACAGGCTTTGAAACGGAGATGAGCACCGCCCCCTACAGTCGGTCACGACTAGACCATTTGGTCGTGGGGAAACCTTTACCTTTTATATATAGTCCCAATGCAGATCCCTTACACAACTTTTCAACATACCTCATGTTACACAATATCACTGTGTAACCTCCTCTTTCTAGCTGTATTATACTTGTCTCCACAGAATACAACCTTTCACAACATTCCCCCTAGGTATAATTTCTATATCCTGAGGGTTTTTTTTTATTTTTATAACTATTGTTTTGATGATAAAAAAAAACTTTGAACTGGGAGCTGTTTCTGTTTTAGTCTCTTCTTTCTGAGAGGAGAGAGTCCTTGGAGGATGGGGGAAATCCAGAGACTAGATCTGCACCCATTTGATAAAAAAAATGGAGCTGTGTATTTCATTTTATCCATATTTTTATCTGGAAGACAGAGTAAGGGCTGGTTCCTCTGGGTCTTTCATAGAGGAAAATATTTATTAATAATTCTCCCACACCTGCTCTTTTATTGAAATACAATAAAAGGCATTAAAAGCAAGCCTTAAACCAAATAATATCACAAAAACACCACAACAGAGAAGTGAGAACAAAATCAGAAATGAAATGTAATTTGAAAACGCCTGAGAGAATAAGTAGGCTTTCAGAGAAAGCCAAAATGAAAAGAGGGAAGGAACACAACAAGAGCGCAATCCTAACCTGGAGTTAAGCTGGCATAGTTAGGCCAGCAAAGTCTGGCTGGCACCAGGGCCACTGTAAAATGTGTTTGGACCACTCTTGGAGTCAAGGAGGATTGTGCACGTCTGTGTGCTGCCCTCTCTGACTCCAAGAGTTGTCCAAACATACTTTACAGAGTTCCTTGTGCCCATCAAACTTTGCTGGCCTAACTGTGCTGGCCTAACTCCAGTTTAGGATTGTGCTCCAAATCTAATCATGGTGCACTGTGTGCAGAGACACAGCAGAAGGGGGAAAAAGAGTTCTTCACTGTCATTTGGGTACACAAAGGGTGAATTGGCGGCTGGTGAAGTGGGAAGGGGAGATCTCACAAACACAGCTGCCAAAATTTCAGAGTAGTTTGGTAAATGATCCATTCACACACCACACACATTGGAGCATTTATGAATCATTTTAGAGGCAAATCGGAACCAGGTTATCCATCTCTATGGTACACATGGACAACAATTTGTTTACAAAAGGTACGGTGGGACTACTCCTCTATGTACAGGCAGGGAAAGATACTTACTGCAGTTTTCTTCATCACTGCCATCAGGACAATCCTCGAAACCGTTGCATCGGAAGCGACCAATGATACAGTGAATTCCATTTGCACAGGGAAAAAAGGTGGAGCCGCATTTAGATTTGGCTTTTGCTGCAGGAGCAGGAGACAAAGAAAAAAAGGAGCAAGAATTAGGGGCGGAGCTCCATCAGTAAAGATCTCTACATAAGACATGGTCAAAATTTTCTACATCAGTATTTTCCACCATCTAATGGAAACATGACAGATAGTAAAGCTGTGAAAAAGGTTTGTATATAGCAACAGCTCCATCACGCTTGGGTAGTGGAAAAATCAAAACATCAATACAACACAGACCTAGGCCGTGGCAACATTGGTACCAGAGTCATTTAACTTTATATTTTATTTCATATTTTACCTTTAAACTCCAAAGGAGTATGCAACCTTTTTCCCTGTTATGAACTGCACTTCAGTGCCTTCCAAGAACCTTTTCCATGTGCAGCAATCTCATCTTCCTTGCTTTCTTCCCTGCAACAGAGTGGGGCTACTGACTAGCCCAGTGATGGTGAACCTATGACACGCGTGTCAAAGATGACACACCACAATGTTTTGGGTGACACCCTAGCATTTGCCAACACTCAACAACAACTGAGATTTTTGTTGATGGCAAACAACTGATTTGATTTTTTTTTTTGGTAATGATTTATGTTCTTTATAGAATGGATAGCCCCACACACAATTGGACTGTATTTTTTTTTACTGAATTAATATATAAATAATTGTTTCTCTTTTGTGGGTGGGGGGGGGAGTGACAGGTCAGCAGAGTCAAGTTAGGCATTTTTGACATGGGAAACCCAAAAGGTTCCCCATCACTGGACTAGACCCTTCTGCGTTGGCTTATCTAATTATTTTCAGCATTTTTCACCCCTTCTGAACTGGGAGATTGCTGCTTCTTGGCTACCTAGCCTTGCAAATTTCTTTCTCAACTCCAGACTCCTCCCAGCAGACATCAATAGTTAACCTCCTTAATTTCTCAGATGCAAACATCTCCCCATTCACATACCAGTCCTCCTCCTCTTCCTCCATTTTGTGCGTGAACGCATTCCTCTTCTCCTTCTAACAATTTCCTTTTTCTCTTAGGGTGCAATCCTAATTAACTTTCCAGCACCAGGGTAAGGGCAATGCAGCTCTGAGGTAAGGGAACAAACATTCTCGTACCTTGAGGAGGCCTCCGTGATTACTGCTCCACTGTAGAATGCAGACCATGCCCCATTGGCACAGGTATGCCAGGGCTGGAACGCTGGTTAGGACTGCACCCTCAATCTGCTTCCGAGCCACTATTGTTTAGCTTAGCCATGAGTGCGAATGTTACACTGCGTAACTTTTTAATTCCTTCCCCTTCTCTTGTGAAGCAATCTCAACCACAATATTAGCCCTGTAATAAAGTGTTTCATGCTGCACCTATATTGTCAACTTCCTCATCCTCATTTCAGGCCAATCCCAATTCAGGTTGGGTCATGAGCTGGTACACTGAGATCCAGGACCGGCCTTAAGCCAATGTGACCAATGTCATCATATTGGGCCCTGCATTGGGGGCGGGGGGCACACCAGCACACCAAGCATATTGCCTGTTGCTGCAGGTGGGATCTCTGTGGGCTATAGGTCCGTGGGGAGAGCAGAGCAGCTTTGCCTTCAGCCTTTTTCATCTGCTCCTACCTCTGAACAGCCCAAAATGGACCTCTTGGAAGCAGTTGGCAGTGATGTCCTCATGTCACTGCCAACTATTTCCAGGTGCCACACTTTGCGCGTGGCACCACAAGTGCTCTTCTTGGTGAGTATGAGGCTCTGCGGGGAAAGTGGGGGCACTACTGGGCCCTGCCGCTCCTAGATCCTTAGAGCCACTTAGATCCTTGCGCACACAAGTCAATTTCCTCTATGTGCTTATTTTACACATCTCAGAG
>JAJKFI010000007.1:6256043-6284595 GCA_029204185.1 Lerista edwardsae | reverse complement strand
AGAGAAGTACCAGACCACCACTTTGTGGGAGGGGGGAGAGAAGCACTGGGCAAGAACCTGCCTCTCCTAAATATTGACCATTGTGCTGGGCAGCGCAATCCTGGCTGCCCTTTAGCATCAACGCAGCAACACTGCATTGACACTACGTCATTAGCGCCGGTGCAGGGGCGCCAGGCAGCACCCCTGAGTCGGCATTAAAGCAAGTAATGTTGGCTTGAGAGCGCTGAGCCTCCCTTGCGACGACCGACGCCGGTTGGCACGAAGGAGTGCCGTCCTGTTCCGGGACAGGGATGGGGGGGGGGAGATTGTGAGCAGGGAGAGGGCGGGCTCCGGATTCGGCCATAAGACCGAATCCAAAGCCCGTCTGGGAGGCCGTGCGGCCTCAATTTGGGACGCGTGGTCTCCTCGGATCTGCACCTGCTGTTTAGCTGGTGCAGATCCGAGGAGTGCATTGGGGAGGCTGGAGCCTCCCCAACGGTAAGGGCACAAACCTTGCCATTGGGAGACTCCAGCCTCCCCAAAGCAGCATTCTGATTTGGTACTGGCTGGCCGGCCTTCCCAATCCAACGCTGCTTAGGACTGCACCTTTAGTCAACTGACCAGAACTGGTGTCTCATAAGGAGGGAAGCATTCCTACCACTGAGAAATGAGAGACGATTCACATGTTCATTTTCACTCAATTACTTGCAGCTAAATGTGTGAACTACTGTATTTCCTTTACAAAGCTCTGCAGCTGACGTGTTAGGAAAGTTCTGTCTATGGCATTTTATCAGTGACGGCAGACTTACATTGATGCTCTAATAATCAAATGGCGGGTGTATATATGTGAATTCCCTTCTCCGTGAAGGTCAGTAAGGGAACAATGGAGGGAAAGTCAACGTGAAATAAAAAGAGAACGCATGATGTCATTTAAAAGCCAGGAAAGCTAAGTAGTTTGGCAATGATTCGGACAGAGACAGAAAGTGACTGCCACTAAACTGAAGCCTTCCCTGGAATCTGTTGGCAGGTAATAATGTATAAAGGATTTTTATTAAGCAGCAGCCACTGTAACTCTTAAATTGATTTAGTATCTTTCAAATACAAAGCAATGCAATTCCTTTATGGCTCAGCATCCTTTGCAGTTGCATTAGTTCTTAGCTGAGATTGAAGAGCAGAAAATGAGATGTATAAACTAAATGTCACTTGCCCACCAACTACCATATTTTTCTGGGCAGGAGCCAAGGACAATTCAGAAATAGGCAGCCATTGCTCTGAAAAAAAAATGAGAGGGAATAAATTATCTGTAAGGAACTGCTGTGACACACACCAAATCAGTCAGTGGAAAATTCTTAATCAGAAACACTTTCAAACTCTCCAATCTCTTGCAAATTTTAAATCAAACAGAACTGTGTGGCAATGCTGACGTCTCGGTACATTATCAAGTCGCCTTTCAGTAGAAGAGGAGTCCATAAAATCTGTTGATGTAAAAGACACCTTACATTTGGAATTTGAAAACTTCGAGCACTGAATCCAAGTGCTTCCAGGTTTTTAGATTAACCCAAGATTGCCTGTTTTTAGAAAAGACTTAACTACCCTGTGGGGAACCTTTCTGAAGTCCCTAACCCTTGTCTCCAACAGGTTTGCTTTTCATATGCAGGGAAATGTTCCTTGTATTGTGAAGGAGCACTGAAAGACACAACATCTGTAAAATGGTATTCTCCTATGCCGTAACATTCTGCCTCCATCCTGCCATCAACTCTGATGTTCCTAAAACAGAGGAGGCATCTCTGCATTCAGTAGGGAAAGTCTATTATAACAGCCTACTGCAGCAAATATTCTGCCTCTAGTTGATGACTTGGGTTGCTGAGTGGAGCTGTTGCCCTTATCTTACTCTTACAGGATAAGCCTCTCCTACAAGAGTAAGCTAGCAGAGGAGAACATTAGCATGTAGCTGATTAATGATCCTAATGTAAGCAATGAGCCTTGTTCCAAATTGGAGCTCCATCCTCAGCCAACCAACGCACAGGTGTGCACATCATCGACAGGCTATGACATGACATAAATAATGCCCTCAACGATCTCCCCCTAAGGAGTGAGACACCTTTGCAAAGCCCTAACAAGCCCTTCTGTGAAACTTGAACAGCTACACCAGTGGGAATCTGAGAAATTACAATTCCATGCCAACACAAGGGTAGATCAGTTAATGGTATAAAAAGGGTAAGGCAAGTGAAGAGGGCCAAATCAGACAGAAGCAGCAAGGAAGGGAACACAGGACAACTCATGGTCCAAAATGGGCTTTTTGCTAATGTATGCCAAGGACAAAAAGAGTCACAGCTGCCTCAGACCCACAAGAGGGAATGAAGATGACAGACTTTAAATTCTAGACCTCCAGAGCAAAACCAGAGCTATACCACTTGTTGATTTTTGTCAACAGTAAAGGCACCACTATCAAAGCAGCTCTTTTTTTCTGAATTCTTTCTTTCTCCAAGACAAAAAACTCTGATCATGCTATTTTAAACATAATCCAATGATGTTTTCCATTTGCGGTTTATTTTATGAGCCTTTGTGCAAGTCATTCTCCAGCTGGGGGTAAATTTGTCCATAAAAAGCAGTCTGTTACAACTGAGTGGTTGTTGCTTCAATACAGAAAATGCAAACACGACACTGTTGCCTTGGTTAACAGTGGAACACATTACTATGTTTCTGGGTATATAAAAAACATTCCGTTAGCCCCAAGATTAATCTATTTTATGGTTTTTCCAGGAACAAACTTTATTTAAAAAATGCATAGTAAGGTAGACATGATACACAGTGCACACAGGCAGTTACAGAATTTTACCATTATTCTGCTTGGATAAGTTGGCAGGCCTGACTCTTGTCTGAAATTCAAGGGTCCAAAATAGGATCAGGAAAGAAGAATCAGAGTACAATCCTAAACTGGAGTTAGGCCAGCATAAACTAAGCCAGCAAAGTTTGGCCAGCACAAGGGCCACCACAAAGCGTTTTTAGACTATGCTTGGAGTCAGGGAGGATGGCTCACATCTGTGGGCTGGCCTCTCTGACTCGGAGAGTGGTCCAAACATACTTTATGGTGTTCCTCGTGCTGGCTAAACTTTGCTGGCTTAGTTTATGCTGGCCTAACTCAGTTTAGGATTGTGCCCTAAATCCCTTTTGCCAACTGGTAGGGCTGATAAAGTTTCAAGCAAATCTGATTTCTTTTTCCCAAGCCGTGCTCTCAAATGTAGCAGTTTTTCAAAACATTAGTTAAAGTAAACATCACATGGCAAATCACTTTTGGAAGTAAACTGTCCTAAGATATCCCCAGAAAAGAATTCAGCAAACCAAGAAGCAGTTGCATCATTCAGTCAGTCAGTCATGAGCTTTCTACCCAGCCTTTCCTCTGCCAAGGCAGATGCCCAAGGCAGCTTACAATTATTGGAGAGGAAAAAAAATTACAGTCCTTAAAAATAAGAAAACAATAAAATAAGCAATAAATAATAAAAAAATAAAATAAACAATAAAACAATAAAATATAAATAAAACAGGATAAAAAAATCGTTGGAGGGCAAACTATTTACAATACAAGTTGTGCTGCAGAGGTACAAGAGGCAGACATGTCAACATCAAACACTAGATCAAATAGAAACATCTTGAGCCCTCAAGATGTTGTGAGGAAGATCTTAAATCCCCCGAAAGGGAGTTCCATAATTGCGGTGCCACTACTGAGAAGGTCTGCCCCCACGGCGCCAACCCCCTAACTTGGGGTTATCATCAAGCAAGCAATCATCTTTATATACCGCTTTTCAACACAAAGATGACAAAGCGGTTTACAGGCAAATTATAATGATAAAGTTAAATGACTCCCTGTCCCAAAAGCGCTCGCAATCTAAAAAAAGGCAGACCACCACCAGCAACACCCAGTAGAAAAGACACTGCACAGGGGTGAAGAGGGACAATTGCTCTCCCCCTGCTAAATATAAGAACACCACTTGAAAAAGTGCCTCTTGCCTGGTTAGCAGGGGTATCATCATGCTCATAGATCTCGTCAGATGGCGACGATAATTATGATCATAATCTTGGCACCATTTCACACAGCGCCAATTATTAGGTGAACAAATTTGGCATTATATGGAGAAGAACTGCAAGGCTCTGCTGTGACATACTTAACCAGGCTGCCCACATCCAAGTCTACCATTCTCTGCTGTGGTGGCATTCTTTTGATGTTAAAGAATTCCCATGAAATTTGTACCATGTGTCCTGAACAATCTGTCGCCTGAGACAGCTTAGGAGCCTGAGATAGCTTAGGAGGATCAACTGGCTGAAAAACACTCTGTACTGTGAAAAAGCAGCATTATAACAAGTGGGAAAGAGCATGAACACAACAGAGACCCACTTGAAATTGACTCGCAACCAGTGATGTCATTCAGGGGGAACGGACCAAAACGGGCGTTCCGGATCCTAACGGGCTCCGTGGCTGGTTCTGGGTTCCCGACAAGTGCCAATCAAAAGTGAGTTCCTGTTCTTAAATCATTTGAATGACACCACGGCTCGCAACCCACTGGTGGGTTTCAACCCACCATTCGGGAACCACTGCTTTAGAAGACTGTCCCCCTTACAATGTTATTCCCCCTTACACAGGGGTAGTACCTGACACCAGTGGATACTGATTAGGGTTAAAACCTACACAAGCAAAAATCAGGAATGCCTAAAGAGACTTCTTATCCCATAAGTACTCCTGGGAGGCACTTCTTTGAATATGAAGACTTTCAAAGTCTGGAGCAAACAGCCCCTTTCACAGAGGTTGGAGGACAAATGATAGACTACAGATGGAAATAAAAATCTGATTGTTTCCACGTTGAAAGAGTTATAAACTGTGCTCAAAGAATTCAGAAACACACACTCTTTGCAGGATTCCATACTGACATAATTTATTGGAGAAAATTTAAACACAGAAAGTAAGTTTCAGAATTGTTGATCTCTGCTTTCAATTTTTAATTTTTTTTTGCCTGAAACATAGCAGAAGATATGCAAAGACAAATTATCCACCAGCTCCATTACTCTGATTCATGTATTTATCTATATTTATTAAAGTATTTAAAAAAAATTCTTCAATTTACGACTTAAACCACTTACAATTTCACTCATGCTCCAAAAAGCATGGGAAATTGGAAATTAAGGTGATAGATAAATATAGATAAAGACATTGTCCCCTACATTATGCTTGCTTTGCAAATTAGCTCCATGCACTCTTGCTTTGTCTTGGTCTTTAAGTTCTTCATTAGGCTGGAGAAGGATGCACCTAGATAGCAATTCAGCCCTTGAACTTCCTAAATCACTTGCCAGAGAAATGCCTGATCAATGCATGCACAATGCATCTCTACTATGCACAGTGCCTCCCCCCCAAATTCCACCTACCATATATACTCACGTATAAGTTGATATGATGGTTATGTCGAGGGCAAACTAAGCCAAAAATAATAGAATTTGCTATGACTCATGCATAAGTCGAGAGTGAAACTTAGAGGGCAGGTATGAAATTCTTTGAAAATGACTTACCAGTAATTGTTCTGAGGCAGCAACAGAAAGCCAACCAAAAAAAGAGCTATTTCACATTCTTCTGAGGCAGCGCAGAAACGGAGCTGTTCTCCAAACAAGAAGGGAGAGAGATGAAGGTGCTTATTGGAGTTCTGGGTTTTGTGAGGACCTCCATAGCAGCAGCCTTCATAATGACTACAATTCCCAAACCTCTCCGCCTGTTTGGAGAAGAAGGAAAATGGCTACTGGTTTTTTCCTTTCTGTCTGTTGGTGCCTGAAAACAATTACTGGTAAGTAAAATTGCTATGTTTTTTTCTACATCCCCAAATTTTCTGCTTCTTAGTCCAGCCCCTACCCAAGCTGCTGTTAAAAGCTTTATTAACTGTATTGACACATGTATAAGTTGATCCAAGTTTTCAGGGTCAATTTTCAGGCATAAATTTTTAGACTTATACATGAGTATATACAGTATATAGTCTATGTCTAGGCAAACACTGTATTCTACATGTTCAACATCCACAGTCATTTGCTAAAAAGAGCTGGAAATTCCATGCAGTATATGCAGATTCTAGATGTTGTCCAGTATCAAAAAGTGGAGGACTTGCAGAGAGCTGGAGCAACTCTGATGCCTCCAAAGTATTTATAAGCAACTTAAGGGGAAAAAACGCAGCACACACACACCTCAGCATGAGCTGATCTTCCCCTTAGTTTGAAATAGGGAGCCAAGGGGGGGAAATACCATGCTCTTCTCTTACCTCAGAGCTGCATTGCCCTTACCCCAGTGCAGGAAAGTTGGTTAGGATTTACTTTAAACTGCTGTAAACCCCACATTTCTTAACGAACTTGCACCAGATTTGGTAGGATAGTCAAACTTCACAATCTCACTCATTTCACTACAGATCACAGCCAAATTCCAGAATAGAAGGGGGTTAATTTCAATCTCCAGTTTATCTGTGTGAAATACACTTACAAAAAGCTGCAGTAATGGTACTTATGAATTTCTACACAGTCCAACACTTGTCGGATAGCAGTAGGAGACAGTTCTGTTATATATTTGCTGGCAAATCAAAGGAAGTCTACTTTAATGCCACATCTAAAAATAAGAGGTGCTTTTATGTATCTCCGAGGGATGTTATTCTTGTAAATTGGTGGTATTTATAAAATTCCTTCAATAGTTTGTACCAAGACTATTCAAGCTCCATTTGGCAGGAATAATTTGTGAGTTCACAGAGGACCTTTTTACCTAGCTTTCCAATACTCTCGCCAAGAGATCTTCACTTTAAATTATATACTCCAATTCCATGTAAAATAATGGAATCTTATTATTTCAGCGAATTATAGTTTAGAAAAAAAGCAACACGTGTCTTGGACCCGAAGTAGTCCTTCTAACTCCGTAAGAGAAGAAATATTTTCAACACTTTCTGGCTCAGTCCAGTAAAAGGAGTTTGCTTTGCAGTAAAAGAGAATTGATCACATGCTTAACCTTCCCATTTATTTCAATAGGATTTCTAAGTACTTAACTTTGGATCAGCTAAGCCCATAGAGCTTTTTGTTTTTTAATTGCTATGTACAGGTATTTATATATACACATACTGCACAAAGTAAGCCTGTGTCCACAAAGAGATCTTCTAAACCAAACAATCCAAAAAGAGCAACCCTTCAAGACCAATCTCTTTTCTATTAGCAGTAAACTCTGCTGTTCCTTTTGCTAACTGCATTTAAAGCTCTTTACTTTATGTTTTTCATTTATTATGAAATTGAATTTAGTATGCTACTTTTTCTTTTACCAGGAATGAATGATGTGTTTACACATACATAATCTTAATACAGGTTCATTAACTACAGCAGGCCCTCAATATCCACTTGGGGGGGGGGGGTGACCCAGAACCCCTGCGGATAAGGAAAACCATGGACATTCAAATCCACAGTTTTCAGGGGCACCCTCTGAACCCCCACCATCACCCTCTGAACCCCCACCCCTGAATCCCTACCGTCTGAATCCCCACCCTCACCCTCTAAACCCCAACCCTCTGAATGGAGGTCCAGTTGGGATCGGAAGCATTCTGGAGCCCAAAGATGTTTAAATATACTTCTGAAGTCATCCTTAAATAGCTCCTGGCTTCATCCTGAAGCCCGCAGAGACAGTGGACAGACACACAGGCAGTTTCTGCAAGCTTCAGAAAGCTTCAGTTGGGTTTGGAGTGCTAGGGGAGATAGAGCGGTTCAGAACCCGCAGATACCGAAATCCATGGATTAGATGTCAAACTTGCAGATAGCATGGGCCCCCTGTATATAAAAAAACAAAATCCGTAAGCCAGTGCTTTCTAAACTCATCTAGCTAATGACTCCCTTTCCCAGCACGGGAACCGTGAAGTGAATGGTGATGATGCGTTTCTTGGCACGCGATTATGTCTCCAGCCATTCATTTCTGGTTTGCGAGGCTGATAAGGAGCCTAAAAATAGCAGGAAGGAGGCCAGAGTGGGCGGGAGGACTTTTTCAAGCATGCAGACTTCGTGCACAGCAGGGGGGTCTGCCCACTGTACCTCATTGCTATTTTTAGGCTCACACCTAAAAATAGTCTTACTGCTTGGGGTAATAGTCTATCCTGCTATGCCTCTGAGAGTCCCTTGTGATGCCCCTAGAGCATCACAACGCATAATTTGGGAACCTCTTCCCTAAGCTTAAACTTTTGTATTGCTTTGGACCACTTACCCAAAGGACTACTCCCTTGCCATAGGAATCTGATATTAAGAGCACAATCCTAACCTGGAGTTAGGCCAGCAAAGTTTGGCTGGCACAAGGAACACCATGAAGTATGTTTGGACTACTTTCAGAGTCAGAGAGGCCAGCACACAGACATGCACCATCCTCCCTGACTCAGAGAGTGGTCCAGACATACTTTATGTTGGCCCTTGTGCCAGCCAAACTTTGCTGACCTAACTGTGCTGGCCTAACTCAAGGTTAGGATTGCGCTCTAAGAATATTTATATACTGCTTTTCAGCAAAAAGTAGTTAAAGCAGTTTACATAGCAAAAGAAATCAGTAGATGGCTCCCTGTCCCCAAATGGCTCACAATCTGAGAAAGATGCAGAAGATACACCAGCAACAGCTGTGGGAAAAGTCACCATGCTGGGATAAAGAGAGACAGTTGCTGTTCCCCTGCTAAATATAAGATGACACTACTTTAAAAGGTGCTTCTTTGCCTAATTAGCAGGGGGTTTCCATGGTTGTCATATCAGTCCTTCTGCACATCCCTTTGTCTTTTGAGAAATAGCTGGAGAGAACAAATGCAAGGGCCTTTTCTGTTATATTGTGGCTCTCCCTGCTTCAGGTAGTTAAAATATTCCCTGCTTTGTCAGTACTCCAGTACTAACTGAAGACACCACTTTTTTTTGTGCGCTTTTAATTTGTCGACTGCATAAAAGAGATCTATTTTTACATTTTAGTGCTGGTTTGTTAGTTGCATTTGTGTGTGTGTGTGTGTTTTAAAAAACGTTTGTTTGATTTAGTTTATTATTGCGTTATGGTTAGCAATTTATAAGCTGCCTTGGGCACCCCTAGTTTGCAGGAGAAAAGGCAGAATATAAATGATCTTACCAACAAATGAACAAATTCAATCTTGCATGCAGAGGAAACTTGTAAAAAGCCAAACAGCACAAAATGTCAACAACTTGCAAACAAATGTCGGATAATGCCTTGTCACTTTTCCCAGATTTTATTCCAAACTGTGGAAACAGTTCAATTAAAAATTAAACAGCCAACTATAAGACATTCTGAAAAAAGGATACTAGTAGTTTCTAATTAAAAATTACTGAAAATGTTTTTGACCTTTTCAGTCAAGAAAAGGTGACATTAAAACAAACACACAAAGACCCTGCCCATCTCTAATTTCGTGTATTGAGCCAGATTCCTTTTTTATTAACATTTTTGGAAAACTGCTCAATAGTTGGTATGGTGATTAAATTACTGATTATCCATCTGAAAAAATTACGAAATACAATATGATTTTGGTGGAGTTAGCAGGGGTTCTTCAACATGCAGTAAACTGCTAACTGGGCAAGGGGCACTTTTTCACACAGGGTTCCTCTTATATTTAGCAGGGGAAGAGTAATTGTCCCTCTTCACCTCTGCACAGTGTCTTTTCTAGTGGCTGTTGCCACTGCATTTTTTTCAGATTGTGAGCCCTTTTGGGACAGGGAACCATTTAACTTTATTATTACTATTTGCCTGTAAACCGCTTTGTGAACTTTGTGTTGAGAAGCGATATATAAATATGGTTGATTGATTGATGAAGATCTTGCTTGGGTCTACCTCACTAGTTCTGCAGATAAGAGCCTCTTCATATCCTGATGGAAAAACTGCAGACATTAACAGTGCAATCCTAGAAACTGCACAGCATTGACTTATTTCAGGTATTTCTATCCAGGTAGATTATCCCTTATCTGGACATCTGATATCCAGAGTATTCCAAAATCCAGACATTTTTGTCCAATTTTTAAAAAAAATTTCTATATAAAAAAAGCCTTATGCTTATTTCCACATACAGGCTATAGGTTCTATTCTCTGCTCTGTGGTGTGTGCCTAAACAGACAAACATGTCAAAGAGACCAGCTGACACCCAAATGGATAACAGTGAAAAGAGCAAGAGAAAGCATTTCTCATTTAATTATATTTATGCAATTATTCCAAAATCCAAACCAATCTGAAATCCGGACACTTTCCCATCCCAAGCAGTCCAGATAAGGGATACTCAACCTGTATTTCTATTTAAAAAGAAAACAGTTTAGACCAGTGGTTTCCAAAGTTTTTAGCATCACCTTCACTAAAAAAAAAACCTTCACTTTATCAGCTGCTCAAGCCTCTATGGAGAGAACGGAGATAGGGCAGCAGTGCTCCCCTGCCCCCCACCAAGTAGCAGGTTGTTTAACCCTTCATGCACATTGCCTAATCTACCCTGTAAGTTTCAAGAACCACCAAAAATTTGGTTGTGACCCACTGGTGGGTCCCAAACCCATTTTTTGGGAACTGCTGGTTTAGACTGCATATGAAAATGCACCTTATCATTTTACATTTTTACTTCAATAAGACTGTACAGTCCTTAGATACCAATCACTGGATAGGTCATTTGTCAGGTTCTGGCGTTGGGTAAAATCAGACAAAAGTATCTCATTCAAAGAATTTAATATACCCCTAAGTTTTACCCTCGACTTATCCATGGGTCATAGCAAATTCCATGACTTTTGGCTTAAGGGTTGCCATTGCCTTATCCATGATGTCAACTTATTCACAAGTATATACAGCACTTGAATTCGCACAAGTTAAATTCACAGACGATGCAACTTGACTGTACACTCAACTTTCAAATAAATTCCTGCATCTTTATGACAGGCAAGTCACATCAGCACAGTTTTTGCTAGAGAAACCATTTCTAAAACTTGGCATCCCTGTAGGAAATCCATACGTAGTTCCAATCTCTAATAAACTACCCCATTAAAAGACAATGAAGCACCCCCTATTTAGGCCAATGGTAATTTCCTTTGGCAAATTGCCATTTGCGCTCCGACTACACCTAGTTTGCATTAAAGTGGAATGGAAAACAGATGCTTTCTTCTTTTCAAATAAGGCAACACCACCCAGTGAACAGTCCCACTATGCTGTTCTCAATTATCACCCCAAATTATTGATCGCATGCATAATCGCAAATTATGCTTAAACGTATGTGCAAATACATGTACACACATCATGAATGGAATTGGATAATGACATAGCTAACAAAAGATAAAAAATAGACTCCGGCTCAGAAAAAGCACCAGACATTTGTGCTCCAAAAACAAAAATCACCTAGAATCTTAACAGATGTAAAAGCTCAGATGAATTTAGCTTCATAGGATTGTTAGGAAGACCGCCTCTGCTTTAGATGTTTCATACGGTGCTATTACTACTGCAGGCAGATTTCTTATTAAGCCAATGCTGCTTCCTCATTACACAGCGCACAGTATACCTAGCTCCCTACACATTATTCATGTGAAAGGCTGGCATTTCCAGAAGAGCAACCTGAACTCCTTTGCATCCTTTGTGAGTTTCTGCACATAAAATCAATTCATTAGCCTCTGACTCCAGCATGGGTAAAAGCAAGCAAAAAAAAAAAAAGCAAGTCACAGTAATTGCAATCCAAGATCATAAGTGAGAAACTTTGCTTTTTCATAACCTCTCTTCTAGGTCCAAGTTTCACTTTTCATTTCAAACGAGGCCAATTTAAGCAAGATCTTTCGCTTTGTTGAGAAACAAGCAAGCAAAGAATTGGGATTATTTAATACTAGCCTTGTAGAAAGAAGAGCGGGTACGTGCCAGATTGTGAGAACTTTGAGATGGGTCTCTCCCATAAGAGACTGATCAGTCTCTCCCATAAGAGACTGATGAGAGAACAGCCATGCAGAGGATCCTTCTAAACCAGGAGTTCAAAAAACTCCTGCCCTTTTAATTCAGGGTTGGAAACCTTCTAAGGACACATAGCGAAAGTGACTGTCACTTCTGGACAGGCACGCATGGAAGCCCGAGCGCACCCATGGCTGGCGCCGAAACCACGCCCCCAGGACGTCGCCCCGCCCCCGTGCGTCACCCTGACACGCCTCCCTTAGCCCGGAAACACTCCATTTCCGAGCGTAAGGTAAGCGTGGGGGGAGGGAGGGCCAAAGACTGCGCAGTTTCGCCCGGACCACGCGCAATGGCGCCCCGCCACTGCCCGGCACCCATGGCTCGCGCCATCCCAGGCTATAGGTAAGATACGCGCCTGCTTCTGCATTCTCCACGCTACCGCTGACAATGAAAGGGAGATAAGAAGCCCAATTTCTTGCCTCCCTGTTGTAATTGGCAGCACTGTGGAGAACCTAGAAGTGATGGACGCCATCACTACGGGTCTCTGCCATTTGCCATCTCCTTAAGGCAGGAAGATTTTACAGACACAAAACCTGGGGAGTTGCGACCCCCAAGTTGGGAACCGCTGTTCTAAACAAACAAACAAACAAACAAACAAATAGGTCAGCAAAACATTTTTTTCCATTCTTTGTAGAGGTTCAGGATCAATGCTTTATTGCACAGATTAACAGCCCAATCCTAACCTGTGCTAGAATAGGCAGGTCAGCTCACCTGTGCTGCAATCCTAACCATGTTAGGAGGCAGCAGCAGCTCAACGTGGGGCAGGAGGATATGTTCCCCTTGCCCTGGAGTAAGCCCCAGCCAGTACTGTGGGGCTGCTTGGATCTGAGCCAGCAAAATAGCAGGCACAAGTCCATGGAGCCAGAAACGGCCCGAACTAGGGCCTCCCAGTACAGGGATGGGGGTTAGGATACTGCCCAACAATCGTGTCCTGTCTCTGCCCCTCTATACACATGGCACTGCCCCACCCGTGACAACTCCCCACCCATCTCCAGCTTGCCTTGGGGCAGCCCTGCACCAGCAGAACTAAGCCAGCGGACAGATGGTGCAGCTGACAGGTGCAGCAGCACACATGCACTGGCACTGCTGCTTGCACCACGAGTTAGGCAACCATGGAACTAGGTAAAAGACAAGGGCAGAACGCACAAAAGCGGGGTGCAGGAACCCCCTCCTTTTAAAAAAAATGACCTGTTCAAAAACTCAGTTGTACCTGCAGGAGTGGCTAGTTGGAGCCACTTGATTTTCTTACTCCAGGGAAACAGGTAAGTTTCATGGTTGGCTCAAGGCTAACTTCTTGGTTTATAGTTTGTTGGGGGAAGAAAAAGGGAAAAACTAGAAGGTCCCAAACAGGTGGAAAAAATAGGTAAAGGTAAAGGTTTGCCCACAACCGAATGGTCTAGTCATGACCAACTGTAGGGGGCAGTGCTCATCTCTGTTTCTAAGTCTGTAGAGCCGGCATTTGTCTGAGGACAAGCTTCCATGGTCATGTGGCCGGCATGACTATACGCCATGGCGCACGGAACACCATTACCTTCCCACCAAAGTGGCCCCTATTTATCTTCTTGCATTTTCAGGTGCTTTCGAACTGCTAGGTTGGCAGGAGCTGGGACAAGCAACAGAAGCTCACTCCGTCACCCAGTTTCAATCTCCCAACCTTCCAGTTGGAAGCTCAGCAGCAGCGGTTTAACCCGCTGCGCCACCATAGGCAGAGGGAAATAAGAGATTGTCATCACAGATATACTGAGGTCTTCGTAATATTGTATGCCAATATTACTGAATTAACCTGTTGGAAAATAACTAATCAAATAACGTTTTAGCAAACTGATAAGATGATTGCACAATAAATTCCATGCCCTTTTATAACTTTAAAAGAAAAATATGCTAATAGTTCAAGATCAAACAAATGTTATTGTGGAATTCAGAGTATGGAAACAAAAATGAGTATTATCTACATTGTGCAGAGTTCTAATAGCAGAACTATTGTCACATAACTCATTAAATCTAAACTATTAGCTGCTGCGTTAATTCTACTAACCATTTAAACCATTCACCTTTTCCTGACAATGTTGCATATATAATTAGCATGATTATTTTCTTTATATTCTATTTCACTTGAATTTGTAAGGCAGCAAAACTTGTTGGGTATGTATACTAATGAAAGCTGTGAATGTTGCCTGAGAGGTGGTTTTCAAGTCAGAAAGGAGAAAAAAAATTATACTCTAAACCCTGAAAACACATCAAAGTAGTTGGCGAAAGGGGCACTTGCAACAGAAGCTTGCTCAACTGCACAATTTCACTGTCAACAGCATGTTCATTAGAGAAAAAAATGCAATGTGTGGGCAGTTTTATAAAACTATAAAACTGCAGTTTCCTTTTCACTGTTGGGTGTTCAGGAAAAAAATTTCAAACACCCACAAATGTACACGGACTTTTGAGAGCAAAGCAAATTTGGGAATGCTATCAATATCAAAATAAAAAATATATACAGAGGTGCCCCAGTGTCCACGGTTTCACTTATCCACGGACACCATGGATACTGGGACGCCTATTAAAAAGATTTACAAGGTAAAGGTTTCCCCACGACCAAATGGTCTAGTCGTGACCGACTGTAGGGGGCGGTGCTCATCTCCATTTCTAAGCCTGTAGAGCCGGCATTTGTCAGAGGACAAGCTTCCATGGTCATGTGGCCAGCATGACTATATGCCGTAGCGCACGAAATACTGTTACCTTCCCACCACATTTTTAGGTGCTTTCAAACTACTAGATTGGCAGGAACTGGGACAAGCGACAGGAGCTCACTCTGTTGCATGGTCTTGAACTGCCAATCTTCCAGTCGACAAGCTCAGCTCAGCTGTTTAACCCGCAGCGCCACCACGTCCCATTATTAAAAAAGATAGGAGAACGTTAAACAAACCTCTTTTTCTACCTTGTTGCAGCAAAATCACTGATATTCCCCTATCTTTAAAAAGGCGTTCCCAGTAACCACGGTTTCAGGTGACAAGACTCCAGAATGGAACCCCAGAGGATACAGGGGCATGCCTGTACAGTTTAACTGGAAGTTCAGAAATGATCAACACCAACACTAATGGTTTACTTTGAGAAATAAGCACGTGAGGCCTCTAGTTCAATGGTATATGTTTTGAATAGATCCCACATTAACAACCCAATCCTAAGTGGCCTGGGTCCCATAGGGACAGTAGTGAAATGGCTACTGTTGCATCCTGCAGGAGTCTCCTCGGGGGGAAGCCGCAGGTCTTGCAATGGGACTCCTCGAGACTCCGCCCGCTATTTTGCCAGCAGACAGGAGCAGCCTCAAGCGTGACACGGGAGTTCCAGACCCAACATTCGTAGTCATTCAAACTCAGTCAAAACATATCACTAACGTTGTAAGATAACGTTGTATGCTATCTTGCATGTCTGAAAAAGCTGTCTCTCAACTTTCCTGAATCAACTGCCAGTAACATTTATTAGATGATCCCAATGAGCGCCATGAGAGCGAAAACAATATCTCTCTATCCTCTGTACCCTTGAACATTCTGCAGACCTATTCGGCACCTTTTTTGTTTTGGGATGCCATACGTCAATGGTTCTCAATGTTTTTGTACCAGGACTCATTTTTTAGAATGGCACTCGTGTCAGGACCCACTGAAAGTGATGCCATTCACCTGGAAGTGATGTCATAGCCAGAAGTGATATCATCAAGCAGGAAGTGCTATCATTGTAACATAATCAAACAACACCCCTGGAATGCAAACTGGCATTCTTGGACTGCAGCAACAGCACAACCAAGAACCATCCCTGACAGAAAGCAAGATTAGGAACAAATATTATGTAACAGCACTGAACTAAAAACAAAAATTTTAAAAACCCTCACTTGAAAAATTAACTGGTTAACACTCACAAAATGAATATAGCAAGAGTAAGGTCTGCATCTTCCAAGATGCCAGCTACCAGCTTTCCGCAACCACCAAGTGGGTCCCAACCCACAGTTTGAGAAACACTGTCATAATGCAACACTCAATACAATACAGTAGAAAGTCTACACAACGTCTCCAGGCTGTGTTCTTGTTTTCTATTTTAATGTTTTTGTCGGTAATGCTTTTAAAAGCATTAAACTGAAGTCTGTTTAAAGCTCTGAAGTCTGCTGGGATAGGCAGAGGCATCATCTTCTCTGATTGCTTTGTTATGTTCCAAAACGTGCAACGCGCTAGATGGATTATTGGTCTGACTGAGTAAGGCAGCTTCAGATGTTCATCAAAGTAACATCAGTTTGTTCCAGTGATCAGATTCCTTGGAATTCAAGATTATATTCATCTCCTTCCATGGAAATTCTACTTTTTTATCAGCTGTGCCCTAAGGCAACACTATCTTCTGCGGCATAAGTGGGAACTACATCTGCTTGCATCTGGCTTCCCTCTCCCTTCCACAACAACAGGACTGCAGGTAATGGAAACATGACAACAGCAGCACAGGGCTGGGTATAGGGCTGGGTGTCAGGATGCAGCACAAGAAGCACCTAGTCCCCAACCCAGTCACGATTTTACAGTTTTGCAGGGAGGGGGAATGCCTGAGATGATGCACTATTTGAGCAGGATGGGGGCAGTGCCAAGGTGGCTTGTCTCTCCAAGAGATGAGTGTTTTTTGGCCTGTCTCCCTCCCTTGCCCCCCTATGGCTCTGAAATGGAGCTGCCCGGGGGCATGTCAGTGCACAGTGAAAGGGCAGGGAGCTGGGAAAAGGGGCGTCAAATGTCGACCCAGCCCCAGGACGGAGCGTGGGCTGGGCGCACCATTGCCCCTCCCCATGCCAAGCAGTCCTCATAGGTATTTGCTTTTACATGGAAAAAGAAGATCCTGATTAATGGTTATAATACAAAACAATTCAACTAGACATTTAGAGCCCAAGTTCCACTTATAATAATAATATAATAATAATATTTAGTATTTATATACCGCCTTTCTTGGTCATCAGATTGCTCTTTTGACTTTAATTCAAGGCGGTTTACATAGGCAGGCATTTCTAAACCCAAGGGTTTTTACAATCACAAAGAGTTCTAATCTTACAAGAACTATCTACATTCAGATGACACTTTCAAGTCCGGTCTGTCTTTCTGGCCTCAAGATGCCTTCCCGACAGTTGATAAACGGCCTCCTGCTCTTACCTAGAAACAGCTGGCCCAGCACAACTCCTCTCTCACAGGCAGCCATAGCTCAGCTCCAATCTTATCAGCTGCATTCTTCAAGGTCTGCCGCTCAGGGAAACTTCCGGTGCTCACGAACTGGCGACCTTCAGATCTTATCTTCAGGCACGACAGAGGCTTTAACCCTCTAGACTAGACATCCTGCCCACTTATAGCTATTACCATTTCCACAATTATAATTCATATAGTTATGTACTATTTCCACAATTCCCCAACTCTGCACTAAACCTCATAAAACTGTTGACCCCAGGAAGGCCTCAACAGAACCCTGCTGAGGCAAACAGTATTAACCTTTAACTACAATTGTGACAGCACAGACTAATGCGGCTGGTCACTGGGTGTCACTGTTGGTTTACAGACGTGCTTCTGAAAGCACACAGAACAGGCCCAAAAAGAAATATTTTATTTTTCCAAAGGTGGGGCAGAGCAGGGGGGTTATAATCAGAAATGTCTGGATATTCACTGCAGCTTTAATTTTGGCTCCCGTCATGTCAGGCAGGAAGCTCAGAGGATGTGCCATACTTTGAAACGGCACCATCTGCTGCTTGTTAGCGGACAAAAGCAGCAACCCGACCATCTCTCCAAGTAGCTCTTGCTCATTAGCTGACAAAAGCCACTTTCAATGCTCCTGTGTTATTAGATTATTTCAGACAGAAGAAGATTATATTCAATGAGGAAAGAGGGAAGAAAGAGAACACACACAAGAGCACGGGAGCCAATTAAATATGGCAGCATGATCAACATCCAAGTCCCAGGGAAACTAATGACGAGATCCGGTGACAACAGCACAGTCTGCAGATGGAGCCACGCAAGAGAATTTCCCAGCAATCATAAAGGAATCATCAGCAAACATTATAAACTACAGGTGTGCCCTGTTATCTGCTGGGGTTCCGTTCCGGAACCCGCCATGGATACCTGAAACAGTGGATACTGGGGAAGCCTTTTTAAAGACGGGGAACATAGGTGTTTTGCTGCAACATTGTTAAAAAAAGGGGGTTGTTTATCTTTTGAATAGGTGTTCCAGTGTCCACGGTATCATGAATACCACTGAAACAATGGCTACAGAATCAGTGGATACCGGAGCACACTTGAAAACCTGTTAATATTCACAAAGAATAATATTCCTTGTAACACTGAAATATGTTCACAACTGAATTCACAAA
Source organism: Lerista edwardsae (assembly GCA_029204185.1). Taxonomy (NCBI): domain Eukaryota; kingdom Metazoa; phylum Chordata; class Lepidosauria; order Squamata; family Scincidae; genus Lerista; species Lerista edwardsae. The sequence continues at coordinate 6,266,284 of JAJKFI010000007.1, read as the reverse complement.
TTCAATGGTTTAAGCCAGTGTTATTCAAACTGTGGGTCGGGGCCCACTTGGTGGGTCGCAACCTAATGCCAGGTGGATCGCAGAAAGCTGGGAGCAGCCATCTTGGAAGCTGCACACTTGCTATATTCCTTTTGTGAGTGTTAACAGTTTGATGGGAGGGTTTTTTAAAAAAAAAAATAGTTCAGTGCTTTTACATAGTTTCTGTCAGAGATGTTTCATGGTTGTGCAGTTGCTACAGTCCAAGAACAGCAGTTTGCATTCCAAGAGTGTCATCTGACTGTGTCACACTGATGGCACTTCCTGCTTGATGACGTCACTTCTGGCGATGACATCACTTCCAAGTTAATCACTTCCGGTGGGACCCCACACAAATGCCATTTTAAAAAGTGGGTCCTCGTCTAAAAAGTTTGAGAACAACTCGTTTAAGCCTCTCCCACCCTCAAGTTTACATTACTTTCCCTCCCACTACCCTCCATATTTTCTGATTTTCTTTGCTGTCAGCTCTGGAGACTGGACCTCTTTTCAGACCCATTTTACTGCCGACAGCCAGCTGCAGCCTGAACGAGCAGACAAATGCCTCGTCAACGTGCTCAGAATGGTCTTCAAAACACTCGAGAGCTCACAGCCTCCCACAGTTCCCTCGTTCTGGTCTATCTTTTGTTTGAGAGTCTGAGTGTGTCAAAGAGTAATTCAGCTCCTATTGCAGGAGAACAGAAATCCTTCTAGGTCAAGCCTTTTCCTCTACCTCCGCACAATTTTCATAAGATGTAAAAGCTATCACCAAGGTTACACACTGTTCATGGCTGTGTTGACTATTAGCAGCCACCTTCAACCATTGTTCAAAACAAAGTTAAGAGATTCTCAGTTTCAGGAGGGAACAGAGAAAATGTCAGGCTAACATGCCGGAACAAGGAGGAAGTAAAGAACTGCACAGTGGATTACTGAAGTACCGCTTAATGCGGTTGAGGGATGCCAGAAAATGTATCAGAGAAGTAAAGGGCTCAGAGAAGAACTTCAGGGTCTCAAAAAAAAAGTCTTAAAAGGCAACAATTTTTTTAAAGTCACCCAAAAATCATTTCTCCCAATTTCCCCCAGAACCACGTAGCCTTTCACTTACAAACGCTTGCAAGAACAGCAAGAGCATAATGTAGAACATGGAAGCATGGGAGAGTTTGGATTGTCCCTGGAAATGAAACTGGAATTTCACACTGTCGGGAAAAAAAGTTCCCTTATTGCAGCAAAAGTGATGTGTTTCCAGGCTTGCAGGCAACTTCTGCCTGCAGCTTTTTCCCGTTCCTCCACGTGTCAAAGCATACTCCAGAATGCAGCATGATGCATTCTGGGGTGTGATTTGACAATGGAGGACCAGGATAAGGCTGCAGGCAGTTAAGAAAGCTGCCTGCAAGCCTGGAAACATAGTGCTTTCACTGGCATAAAGTAAAAAAAAATCTAACACCTTTTCCTTTCTTTTTAAAAGGCATCCCCCGTATCCATGAATAACTGAAACTGTGAATACCAGGTGTATTGGAAAAGCCACAAGATACCCCGAGGAGATAGGGAATGGTATCAGCAGTGGCCCCTTGTCCAAATAAGCCAGGGATTACAGTTTTAACCCCCAAGGTCTTTGCCTGCAGTAGGAACACAGCTGCAGGCTGATGAGGGCCCTGGCTAGGAAGAGTGATTAGCACAGGTGCTGTGGCTGATGAATTAAAGTCTGCCCAGCAACAGACACCGATTGGCCTGCCTCAGTATAAAGTTGGAGGCAGGAGCTGCAGTAAGTTAGCACCAGGTAGGTGCAGTACCGGGCAAGTTTAGGAAGGAAGGAAAGTGGCTGTGGATTGACAGACTGATGGATTGCTGGATGGACTGACTGAAAGGACTAGATAAGGTAAGGTTATTGTGGGGAGTAACTGTGGGGAATTGTTGTATGGCTGCTATGCCCTTGGAGCCACCGAGTGGAAAAGGCAGGTGTGGCTTAGGTAAGTTGACTGCCTATTGTTTGGTGGTGGGGTTTTGTGGTGCCAAGTTATATTTAGGGTATCTTGAGCTAAGCCGGTGATGAGGGTAGTCTGGAGGAGGCTGGCCAGCCGGTGATTCCAAGCAAAGCTGCTGGAAGAGAGGAGGCCCAGTGGGTGACTGAACCCCCTCCCTCTTGCCTATCTCTGAGGCTGCTCTGGAGGGGAAACTAGTTAGCCTAGTGTGGGCACTGGGGCCCTTGGGGAGGCCCAGCAGGGAATTTGGCAGAACACCAGGCCACACCTGTGTTCAATCAAACTCTTCAGCACATCGTTTCTCCATGTATTTATTATTTATTTCCCAGCCCTTGACACTGTGTCAGACATATGATGCGGCTCTCGTTTAGAGACCTCGTTTAAAGGTTTAGAGACCCCTGGGTTAAAGCATCTGAAGTAAAAGGCAGGACTTTTTCAGTGGTGACAACCCAGGTTCAGAATGTTCTTCCCCAGGTGGTGCCCAAATCTCAAACATATTTCATTGTTGTATTTTCGTGCATTTTGAAAGAATTACAGTGGACTTCATTACAACTTCTGTGTTTTCATTTCCTTTTTTTAAAAAAAGAGAAGTGGTCACAATTTTATGGCGAGAAAGGCAGAGTACAAATTAAACAAAAAAAGTTCACAAGTTTCCAGAGTTATCGGATACTCAAATCCTATCAGTGCTGCCTGTCCTGTTTTCTTTTACCTCACCTGTCAACTACAGGACAATACAGGAAATGAATCACTCGCTCCTGGACTCTTTTTCCTCTGCGTCAGTTTTATCGCTATTCATGAGATCAGCTGGAATGAACAGAATGATTATCTCTGCTTGGATGACAAAAAAAAAAAAAGACCTAGCAGCACTATTTTTAATAATCTAATCCAACGAGAGGAAAAAATGATTAAGGACAATTCAGCAGAAATATCAATTGATAATCACAAAACTTAACCCAAACCAACTGAGAAAGCAGCTTTACGAACTAGGGGTTTGCAGCTATTTAAAATTTTATTGGCAGTTACCAAATTCATTACCACCAGATACTTGCTGGATCCAGCATATTCATGGCGATAAAAGAATATTCTGAATGGACTGTGTGGTCACTGCTGATTTATAAGCAGAACATTAGCCCTTTCTGCAGCCATGCTTCATTACCTATCTAAAGTTGGTGAGGAGAGGGGGGAAGCATAAGCAGGAGGTGGCAAACTGAATGATAAAATAACTACGAAAAGGAAAGACAAGTTTCCATGGTGATTATTTACACACACATAGACAAGGTTATTCAGCCAGGCTTAAGGAGGAGATTGGAGTATTGCACACTGTGGGTGGAAAGAATGTTGAATTGCACCTAATCTTGGCAAAGCTGATCATCTCAGGTCCCATAATGACAATCCCAGCATAGCTAATTTAGGATACAATCGGAGGAAAAAAGGAAACTCAATCCACTCTTTGCTGTTAATGTTAATTCTTTGTTGTCAAGGCCACACTGCTCTAGGCAACTAGTATTACATCATAGTAGGTGGTTTCTACACTTTAATTGCCAAATAACCACTGCAAAAGTTTAAAAGAAGGTCATTACACACAGGCAAGACACATGAAGTTGCTGGACGGCGGCTTTCCTTTTTATAAGAGGTGAAGTGAAAGAGCACATGCAAAACACATGTAACGAATACTTGCAAAAAGGCATCCTACAGTTAATGAAACTTACTGAGCTCTAAAAGGCAGCCATCAGGGCGCAATCCTAACCTGGAGTTAGGCTGGCACAGTTAGGTCAACGAGGTTTGGCTAGCACAAGGACCACTGTAACACGTTTGGACCACTCTTGGAGTTAGGGAGGATGGCGCATGTCTGTGTGCTGGCCTTTCTGATTCCGAGAGTGGTCCAAACATACTTTACAGTGTCCTTTGTGCCAGCCAAACTTTTCTGGCCTAACTGTGCTGGCCTAACTCCAAGTTAGGATTGTGCCCCTAGTTACATCCCTGGATTTTGGGAAATGGGTCCAGTGGTGCATCCTCAAACCAGGAATATACACAACCTTGATTCAGACTATCCCATCAATGAAGAGCACAGACCACTTGTGTGCCGCAGCCTCTTCAAACTTGAGGCTGGTGGCAGAACAAAGGTCACAGGACATCAGGATGCCAGTTAGGGGTGTTGAGACCATTCACAGCCCGATTTTATGGGGCCTCAGAACTGGCACTGCAGCCCCAGCACCAGTGCTGCTGACACAAATGTGCCATAAGGCATATTTGCACCACCCTGAAAGTAATACTGCCAGCGGGGAGGCCTGTGCTGCCCTGTCAACACCACAGCAGGAGCCCCAATCGCCAGCACTGAGTGGCATGGGGAGGGTGGAGGGAGGTATGGTAGGCATTCCTGGCAGAGGGAGGGTGGAAAAAGGGTAGGATGGGTGGGACAGACCTGGGAGGGGAGTATGACCATCAGAGGTCTCCTCCACCAAATCCTATCCCCCATGTTGGGCTCGGAAGCCTAATTCTTGAGTGAACATATGGTTGCATCCTAACCAACTTTCCAGCACTGACATAGCTGTGACAATGGGGCATGTGCTGCATCCTGCAGGGTTTTGTTTTTTTTTGGGGGGGGGGAAGAAGAGTCATGAGGCCTCCTCAAGATAAGGGAATATTTGTTCCCTTACCTCAGAGCTGCATTGCCCTTACCCTGGTGCTGGAAAGATGGTTAGGATTGTTCCCTAAATGTGGGCACAATCCTAAACTGAGGTAGGCCAGCATAAGCTAAGCAAGCCAGCAAAGTTTGGCCAGCACACCGTAAAGTATGTTTGGACCACTTTCGGAGTCAGAGAAGCCAGCACACAGACGTGAGTCATCCTCCCTGACTCCGAGAGTAGTCCAAAAATGCTTTGTGGTGTCCCTTGTGCTGGCCAAACTTTGCTGGCTTAGCTTATGCTGGCCTAACTCCAGTTTAGGATTGCGTTCTGTATGAAATAAGCTAATCAAAGCTTGAATTCTCAACAGACTTAGGAATAGTCAAGCACTTGCCCGCATTGGCTCAAAGGATAAAACAGCATAACCTACTAGATCCTATTTGCTATATTCTTTATAGTCTCCATGGAGAATATGGAACCAGATAATCTTACTAAGCAAGTGTTCACATGTTGAATAGCACTAATTCAAAGTACAAGCTTCCCTAATGTATTCTGTCTGGTACCTTCTTTGAATCTCACATACAAATATTTAACTAGAAAATACAAAGAAAATGGATGCAAGTCTGTATGCTTAGAGTTCATTTAGGCTCTATGTAATAGGACAGACTGTATGGTGGGTTTGAATTAATGACTGAATTCCAAACTGATTCGGCATTAGCTTTGTTAAACAGCTGCCAAACTAAAAAAAAACCACAAAAAAAAAAAAAAAACCTAGAACACAATTTGTTTGGAATGTTCCAATTTTGGAATTCTATCCAGATTTATGGATTCTAAATTATCTCACCTTTCTTGCATAGCAGCACCAATGTGTTAGCAATCCACCATTATTCCCTATTTGAATTCTGGACTTTGTGGAGGTTGCTGGCCACAAGCATTTTGTTGACATTTTTAGTTTGTCTTTTTCCTTTCATAGGTTGTCAATACACGTTACTTACTTAGAGTGAAATCCTAACCTGGAGTTAGGCTGGCACACGTTAGGCCAGCAAAGTTTGGCTGGCACAAGGGACACTGTAAAGTATGTTTGGACCACTCTCGGAGTCAGAGAGGCCAGCACACAGACCTGCACCATCCTCTCTAACTCCAAGAGTGGTCCAAATGTGCTTTATGGGGGCCCTCATGCTGGTCAAACCTTGCTGGCCTAACTGTGCCGGCCTAACTCCAGGTTAGGATTGCACTCTTAGACTTTTATTTATATCACACTCTACTCCATAGACTCACATGTGCATTGATAAAACCACACAAATACTACATTAAGTTTGTGTTTGTGTGCACTGATTAAAACACTCTGCCAAAAGGAAACCTTATGCAAACATGAAACACCTTTTTTCAGGTGTTGCATGAAGTGAACATATGCAGCTTGTGGAGATCAGTAAGCTATAATAAAAATGTTTAAAAGATACACACTTTCCTGTGACTTTCACCTTGTATGTACCAATTCAAGTTACATTCAGGAATTCAAGTCAAGCTGGCTGGGAGGGCAGAGTAGAACAGGGCACATTCACTCATTCCTAGTTGGGATGTAAGAAATTAAGGGCCCAATCCTATCCAACTTTCCAGCACCAACATAGCTACAATGCAGCCCCAAGATAAACGAACCAAAGATCCCTTACCATGAGGCCTCCATGACTTCCCCACCACCACAGAATGCAGCAGACACCCCATTGGGATGGCTACATCAGGGGTGGAAGATTGGATAGGATTTGGCCCTAGTTCAGATGCAAACACAGTTTAGAAGCACACAATGCTCTTGAGCAAACTATTGTCTGTTATAACTATCCATGTCCTACACTTGTTAGGATGAAAATGAGAACTCCATGTCTGCCATTCTGTGATTTTTGGAAAAATAAGCAATTGCAATGCCTCAAACTGAGAGGTAAACATTCATCTGTGTGTCTATTGTTGCTCTAACAATAAGACAGATATGTCGGTTTAACAGTTATTCCTGAAAATGCACAGTTTTATATGGCTGTGTCTTGCTCCTCAAAGCCATATCTCAAAAAGTATATAGTGGAGCTGGAAACGGTCCAGAATCAAGCGACGAAAATTATTACAGGGCTGAGGCACTTCCCTTATGAAGAAAAACTGCAGAGTTTGGGACTCTTCAGTCTAGAAAAAAGGCGCCTGAGGGGGGAGATGACTGAAATGTACAAAATTATGCATGGGATGGATAGAGTCGGATGTTCTTTTCGCTCTCTCACCAGGGGACATCCACTAAAATTGAGTGTTGGGAGAGTTAGAACAGACAAAAGGAAATACTTTTCTACCCAGCTGGTAATTAATCTGTGGAACTCCTTGCCACAGGAGGCGGTGAAGGCATCTGGCTTAGGTGTCTTTCAAAGGGAATTGGACAGATTTCTGGAGGAAAAGTCCATCGTGGGCTATAGGCCATGATGGGTGGTGCAACCTGCTTACATTAGAAGTAAGCTACTTCAGAATGCCAGGTGCAGGGGAGTGTCAATAGGATGCAGGAATCTTGTTGTGTGCTCCTTGAGGCATCTGGTGGGCCACTGTGATATACAGGAAGTTGGACTAGATGGGCCTTTGGCCTGATCCAGCAGGGCTCTTCCAATGTTCTCAAAGCATGCAAGGTAAACAAGCAGGGGAAGACACTCACGGCATTCCTTCTCATCACTGTCATCAAAGCAGTCTGGCAGCCCGTCACACTGCCAGGATCCTGGGATGCAGCGTCCATTACTGCACATGAAGTTCCCGGGAATGTTACATTCATCTGTGAAGTTATTCCAAGGCAACAATTGGCCTTCTGCAAGAAGAGATAAAATACACTGTGTTTACACATGCACAGAAACTGCTTTTGCATCCAAAGCAACGCTAATGAAAGACGTTGTAATGAGAAATGTAAAATGAAAATGAAATAAATGTAAAGAGAAATGCATCAATTAGTGGGCAGGTTAGTGCACGTGGCAAAAAGATCCATCTGCCCTACATCAACGCCGTATAGTACGAAAGAGGCTCTCTTTCTCTCCTGTACTTGACAAAGTGGCTTGTGCCTTTTAACCATCATTTCAAGAGAGACTGATCCTATGTTCTGTAATCTCAGAATTGCTGAAAAATAAGAATAGTGCAAAGAGTTGAATATCGATATAGTAAAGTGCAGCTGGTTGGCTGGCATTATAAACTGGAGATATGAGTGACAACTGTGCCATATTTGCAGGAGAGAAGGTACAGGCATCCCTCACTCATTTGATAGGTTAGAGACCAGAGCAGTGGTGAAAAGCAAACACAGTCAAAAAGCAGAGCATGGTCTTCTTTTAGTTCACAAATGTTGCTACCATTTGCAAAAAGGCATTTGTAATTTACTTTTTTTTAGCTTGCAAATTCCTGCTGTCCCACGAAGATTTCTGCAAATGGGCCCCAGTTAAAAGCTTGCTCTCACTCTTCCACAGACACACAAAGTTGCTAACTCCCAGTTTAAGCTACTGCATGGGGTAGTTACGAAAATGTAACGGGCCTGGGACAAATCGTGTGTCGTACTGACTGCTCTGGAAGGAAGGATGGGATTAAAATGTTTATTTGCACATTAAACATGTTTGCAATTTCAGGAAGTTGAGACTAATGTTGGAATGGCTCCCTGCAATTTTGTTTACTTTTGAGAATTTCTAGTTTAGGACACAGATCCTAGAACTGGAGACTCTCTTCTCCACAGACCTGTACCTGGGAGGAAAAATTGATCTCCAACCACTCAATTCCCAATTTGGCCTCAAGTGCCTCTTGTCTTTGGGACTACCCAAAGTTAGTTTAAATCTTTTTAATACTGTATAAGGACTACCACACTTCGACTTTTAAGTTCTGCTCTCTGCTTTACATGTTTTTGCCATTAGAGCTAGAGACATAACTTTTATGCTTGCAAAAGCAGAGCTCCTGTTGCTTATTCATCCAAATATGTCTTGCTATACCAAGATATTTCTCCACCACCAGCAAATCAAAACTGAGCACAGCTACTCTCCACAGCTATCATGCTTTACAGCAGCAGGTGCCAAACCCACAGGCCAGATCAAGCACCCATGAAAATCCCTCCCCCTGGGTGAATGGAGTTTACCGTTCCGCAAGCCTGCCTGATATCATTCTCTCCGATTTCACCCAAACTTCATGCCAGCGATTCGCTTCCACATTCCAGCACGCTCTGTGCCCGGATTTCCAGGCAGATGCACCTAACCGGCAAGAGTTTGAAGGAGATCAGAGAGGAAGGTATCAGGCTGCTCCGTTCGCACCGGTTTCTTCAGTGTGCAGCACTCCTGGTTTGGACACTGCTGTTTTACAGCAACGGCTGCACCTCAGCTGCAGCCTTGCGGTCATCCCCTAGGGCAGTGTTTCCCAAACTGGTGGGTCGTGACCCACCAGCCAGGGAAGCACTTGTCCCTATCCCTTTAAAGGGTGGGGGGGGGGGAAGGCAGCAATGTGATCCACAGAATCTCACTGCTGCTGGGGGAGGGAAGGTTTTTTTCTACTTATCCCAGCCAATGGGGTATGGGTAGCCCCACAAATACCTCTGCAGGACTCCACAAGCCTCAGGAACAGTAAAAAAAAAAAAAAAAAGTTTGAAAAGCACCAGGAAGTCCTTTTCAAACTTTTTTTTTTTAACTGTTCAGGAGGCTTGGGGAGCCCTGCAGAGGCTCCTCATACCCCCAAGAGGCTGGAAGTGGCAGAGGTAAATAGAAGAAGCCTTCCCTCCTCCCAGCAGTGCGATCCTGGGATTGCATTGCTGCCATAGCCCCGCCTTTCACACACTCACAGTGCTCCCAACTCCCTTGTAGATGTTCTGGAAGCACTGCCATAGGGATCACAAAAAATGCTGAGTCACCATACACACCTGGTGCCCAGAAATTGTCAAACCCAAAGAAGCAGTTCATGCAGCGATGGGATTCACAAATTGACAAGGGGAACGCTGGGCGGGACTTAGGCAGGACTTCCGTTTGAGTGGCAGCCCGTCCGCAGCGTTCCGCAGCTGTCCTGGCCTGGGGGGGCTCCTGCTCGCCGCAGGGGACAGGTGAGGGTCGCGCCAGGTGCCTGGGCAAGCAGTGACGGGGCGTGCTAACCAGGGGCAGCCCCCGAGGCCAGGACAGCTGCGGAACGCTGCGGACGGGCAGCCAATCACGCGGAAGCCCCGCATTAGTCCCACCCAGCGTTCCCCTTGTCAATCTGTGAATCCCATCGCTGAGTTCATGTAATGTTCTCTACCTTTTACTTTCCCCCCTTTCTCCCTATCCCCTCCCCAATCTGTTCCACTTGATACTGAGGAAGAATTCTGTGCAAACTCTCTCTGAAAGCTAGCTGACAGTGACTTTTAGTTGCACCTAACAAAGATATTATGGCATAGTTTATGTTTGGATCAACACAGCTGCTTGGTATTTTTCATCTGAAAGTAGCTGTCAACCACATTTGGATACCATCAAAGATATCGTTGGCACCCTGCCCAAAATAAATAGTTCAGCAAGCATGGCACATGGTGCAATGGAAAAGGTTTCATGACCAAAGTAATTCGCGTTATCTCACAGGGTTTAAAAAAACACTCCACCCCTTCATACAAAGTGTTTAGCACAATTTCAGA
>JAJKFI010000007.1:6239765-6250365 GCA_029204185.1 Lerista edwardsae | reverse complement strand
TCATTCATTCATTCATTCATTCATTCATTCATTCATTCATTCATTCAACTTAGCGAGTTCCCTTGGCAGTGTTTTTCTAATGTAGCCAAGTCTCAGAACAGGCTCAAAGGCAGAATGGGCTTCCAGGGCTCCTCTTACACTCATGCTTGCGCTTGTGCCCAGAATCAGTCACTGGGCCGGTACAGGCAACTGCGCTGGCACATGTGCACCGTGCAGCCCACCAGCTGCGCCAGCCGAGCACTGGCTTAATTCTGCCGGCGCAAGGGTGGGCCGGAGGTGATCGGGAGGCACTATGGCTGGAAGGAGGGTGGCAGAGAAGCCTGGCCCCGAGCTGGGTGGCCCTGAATCGGGCTACTCCTGGCTGCGTGGACTTGCACCTGCTATTTTGCTGGTGCAGATCTGAGCAGCCCTATGTGGTTAGGTCAGCCAGCCTGCCTGTTCTAGGGCAAGTTAGAATTGACCCTTAACACCTATATAACCTTAACCTAATCCAGGAGGCAAAAGTACATAGGAACGTTTGCCATATTATTTTGGCTGTTTCTAAACTTTTTCTTTATAAAAGTATTCTGTCTACTGCCTTGCCAGATGGCACCAGTGGTAGGAAAGTGAGAGTGTTCTGCATCTTCCAGGCTATTTCAATAGCATTTAACTGCACTTAACTTCCTGTGAACAGGGCTGTGTACTATTCAGCACTTATTCACAGTGCTAGGTTGTCATATTTCACCCCATGGGTGGCTGCGTTTCAGACCTTGCTCCAGGGATTGGCGCACACATTCCACACAACAAATCCGATGCTTTCTGAATGGAAGAGTATGCTTTCCAACATAGCAATAAACTGACACATTTTCCCATTATAAAACATCCAAATAAGATATAAGTATTAGTAATCCAAGATGCGCTGCACCCGGTTTAATCCCACTGAACACGATGTGGCGAGGCTTCGCAGTTGGAGATTCTTGATAAAATCCCCGGCCTCAGGTTTAAACTGTCTCCAAGCAGCTGTTGCTTCTGCTTGGACAGGGACAAAAATAAATCTGGACAAAGCTCACAGGGCCTTTTTTTTAAATGACTCAGAGGAAATGGGGAACATGTGCCATTTGCAAAACAAAGTTTGCAGGGAGGCTACAGGTGGCACCAAACCACTATAAAGTTAAACCCAAGCCAAGGGAGTTAAGTAACAGGAGCAGAGAAGGCCCAAGACTTCCCACATAAGAATCTGACACTACAGGGCTGACTGAGAGCGCAATCCTAACCTGGGTTAGGCCAGCAAAGTTTGGCCAGCACAAGGGCCACCGTAAAATGCGTTTGAACCATTCTCAAAGTCAGGAAGGATGATGCACGTCTATGTGCTGGCCTCTCTGACTCCAAGAGTGGTCCAAACATACTTTACCGTGTCCCTTGTACTGGCTAAACTTTGCTGGCCTAACTCCAGGTTAGGATTGCGCTCTCAGTAATCATTATCCCATGATAATGCTGGAAACATTTACCTGACTATAGCTGAAAATGAATTTAAAATAACATTGTACACCAATGATACGATGTGTTTCCTTTCCTAAGACACCCATCAACCTTCCTTAAAATCCTAATGTGTATTTGGAGATAGTAGTCTGGTTGCAGGTTAGAAAGGTTACTTATTGAAAGCTTTGGCAAACTATTCTTCAGTTGACACATTTCCCAAAGTGGCTTATAGAAAAAATCAATCAAGGTCATTACAAGTCAGTGGGGGGAGGGAGGAATTACTTCAACCAAATCTTGCATTATTTTTCAGGCCATTTTTCAAATATGACAGTGACGTTCCTGCAGGAAAAAGAATCAATACAATCTAAAATAACTTTTAAAGTTTGAATTTAAAAAAAACCTTTCTAGGATCAAATGCATTACCATGCAACAAAAGCTTAAAAAGACTGATGGTTCCCAATGTCATTAAATATCATAATGCGGTCATATTGACAGTTTTATGTGCATGGTGTGAGATGCATACTATTAATCCATGCTGGAACATTAAAACACTAGAATATAAGCCATAAAATGGATAGATATATATTATAAATCCCAATTTCATAAGAAAGGCTATTAAAATTATTCAGGGAAAATAAGGTAAGGATTTAGCTCCAAAACAACCTATATAGTCCAAGAACATGAGTTTTTATTGTAGGCCAGACAGTTACTAATTTTGATGGATGTATAAGAACAAATCTTATGAGATTCTGCAATCAGATAACCGTTTTACAATTTACAATGAATTACATAATAGAATGCAAATCCATCGTTGACTTGGGTTCCATATCTACAGGTTAAGAAGAACTGAGTAGGGAGGGAGGCAAGGAGTTATGATGTACTGGTTGGAAAGTGCCATCTGCAGGATGCTGGGGGGGGGGCACAGTATTGTCCAAGCACCTCCTGTATCAGACTTTTGGCCCTTTATGACCTGGGCAGCGCAATCCTAAAGTATGTTCGCAGCTATTCGGGAGCAGGCTAGGCTACGCCAACACAGATATGTGCTGGCCTAGCATCGCCAGATCTGCACCTGGAGAACACAGGTTTATGCCAGCCTGGGCTGGAGAGGGTGGAGGAAGGGTGGGACAGAAGCGTGTTTGAGTCTGGGGAGGGCAGCCTGGGAGGTAGACTGGACAAGGGAGGTGGTGGCATGGGTAACACAGGTTGGATTGTAACCCCCAGCACCAGCCCAACCAGCATTACATGGGCTGCTCAAATGTGCACCCGCAAAATTCTGTGTGACAATCTGAGTAGCCCCCTAGGGCAGGCTGGCGCACGGCACAGGATAATGGGATAAACAGGATAAAAACTCCTTGCTCCAAATTGTACCCCAGCCCAGTCCTACTTTCTGCTGGATACAACCTAAGTTAGTTTTTACTTCAGAATGACAGGTGCAGGGGAGTGGCAACAGGACGCAGGCATTGTTGTCTCGTGTGCTCCCTGAGGCACCTGGTGGGCCACTGTGAGATGCAGGAACTCAGACTAGATGGGCCTTTGGCCTGATCCAGCAGGGCTCTTCTTATGTTCTTAGGGTTGTGCCCTTAAGGGTCAGGCTAGCTACTCCTATAGGTAAGTAAATTCTCCAAGCACGCACTTGCACATCCGTACCTATCCATGCTCAATTTCCTACTAGCAAATACATTTTCAGTTTTGCAAAGGAAGAGCACAGGTAATTAAAACAACGAAAAGTCAAAAAATTGGCCGAGCTGTAATTTCAAGGCATAACACTCTAAAAGCCAACATACAGCAATTGTAAAGCTAAGCATTCTCTATGTTCAAAGAACTGCTCTGTAACTGATGCATAGCTCCGACATGGAGATAGGCATGAGAAATAAATAAAAGATGCAATATAAGTTGCCTTAACTACAGAACAATTCATTAAGGTCCAGATTACAATTAAATTTTGAAATGCACAGAAAGATTCCACAAATGCTCAGAAAGCCTTTCACAGTATCAGATCCTTATTAATATTCAGATCCTCATTAATATCAGATCCTTATTAATATTCTGTCCTTGGCTATAATGCCTTTCACTGTAAAAGATCTGTATTTTACCATGTAAGACGCTTTTATCAGTACTAATTAGCTGCATGAACACTAAGCTGTACAGATGAAATAAGGCTTCTTATTTGTCACATAACATACAAGAATAATAAAATGGCTGTTGCTGAAATTTTGACAAAGCACAGTGTCTTCTTACATACTCATTTCCTAAAGCTCCAGTGTAAAGTCATTGATTTTACTAGGAGATATAGCAATTATTTAAAATCGAACTGTTCTGAAATCCAACCCCAGAGCTATAATGTGACAGGTGCTAAGTGTTAACTAGAAGACTACACAAATAAAATGGATTTTACTTGAAGTGATCAAATCTATTGGCTTGTTTGTTCAAGAAAAACTGCTTTTTCTGTCTACCCAAGCTCTGTTATAAGAAGTCAGTCTGTTTTAAAGGTGCCATGGAACGTCTGTCACTAGCTCTAGTGCACCTGCTGTATCTACAGGTTCCACGCTCACTGTCAGCGGATTGAAAACATGTTTAAAAAATTGTGGTTTTTTTCACCTGCCCTGCTGTAGTCTCCTGCCATTTCACAGCTTTCTCTGGCTGCTGTACTTGCCTCATTCACATACGTTTATGCAATTTGCACGTTTTGTGCCATTTTCTCAGTCTTACATCCACGGATTTTTGCATCTGCATGGGGACCCGGAAATAAACCCCAGCGGATATGGAGGGCCCACTGTACTAATAAGTAGGGTGGAGTCAAAGGTTCAGGCAGAATTCTGGAGGGTTTGTACAGAGACAAAGCTGCTATGGGCAGTAGCGGACCTACCCGCTTTTGGGGGGGGGGGGCAAAGCCCCAGACACTGGAGCTCCTAGGGTTGGCGGAAGGGGGACACGGGGCAGTTCACATCGCCATGAGGAGCATAGTTTTGGCCCTCCCCTGCCGCTGTATGGTTCCAAAATGGATCCTAGCATGGCATGGGAGGCGGAGCGGGGAGGCGCACAGGGGCGGGGAACGAGCGGAGAGGGTGGACCTCTTCTGCCTCTGTCCCTGGGCGGGCCATTTGCTGGGTCCGGAACTGGCCATGGGTTCACCTTGCTTGCCTCCACCACACGTTTAACTGTAGCAGTAAACATTTTAGCACCAGGACCCACTTTTCACCTACATGGCAGCGACTAATTCCTTGATGTAGCTATCTTTGCACAACTTCTCACCCTCACTCTCAGCAGCACAGCAAGGAGAGTTGTGTGAGTGATGCGGGCACTGTGTCCAAAATTTTACCTTCCCTCTCTCTGGGAGGCTCTATATGCTCTTGCATCCAGTAGGACCACCCAGAGCCATCAAGCGAGAGCATGGGTTCTCACAAGAGCAGTCACTACCTGTGCTTCACTGTCATCATCCTCTCTCTGGGCAGCACAGGGCTCAATGAGCTCAATCCACACCACGGCTCTGTCCTTTGAGAAAGGTAACAGGTAAGCAAGAGTTTCTTATAGGAGTAGCCACTTCTGTTTGCTTGTATGCTGCACTTTCCTTCTCTGAGCACTACGCAGGTCAGCATTTTGTCCAGTGGGATCAGTCCTCTCCGCTGTGCTGTTTGGGGTCCTCATCCTGAGCAATTGCCATATCCTGAACAATGTCACAGGTCCAATCCTCCTTCCACACCATCCAGAATAAGAGAAGCAACTACTTTCAGCTGTGCTCCCACTCATCTGTAAGCAGCCAGCCAATCAGAGAAAGGAGCCATGCTCTCCTTTCCATATTTAGAAAGGAGCCATTTTGTCTAAGTCTTGATATAATATGTAACTAACTCTGTACATCCTGCTACTGGCCCAAGGCCACATCACAAAATCAACAGACCTACCAAGTATGCAGAAGCCCATTTGTGTGTTTGTGACCAATGACTCATTTGCTTCAGGCCCTCCGTTAGTAGATCCCCTAGAACAACTTAAATCAATGGTTCCCAAACATTTTAGCACTAGGACCCACTTTTAAAGACGGCAATCTACAATGACCACTAGACAAAAAAAAAATCTCAAAATTAATATTTTAATATTAATACATTATGAATTATTCATAATGAGGGCCCTGCAGCCTATTAGAGATTTGTGTGTGTGTGTGTGTGTGTGTGTGTGTGTGTGTATAGACATTTGCTACACTCTCCCTAGAAATGGAGTTCAACGACTATTCCCCCCAAACCTTTATAGTCATTCCAGGGTACCCAGAAACTGGAAAGCAAGATGTGCAGTTAGGGATATCCAGGCCAGACAAAAGGCTGAAATTGGGTTCACAAGCGATCTATGGCATGCCAATTAATTTGGGGGAATGAAGATTGCCTCATCCTATAGGTTAGCATTCCAGCTAATAATTTTCTTCTGCAAACTGGGTAAGGGTTCTTGCAAAGGTTTTTTCCAGTGTTTCAAAAATGTTTCAGGACCCACCAAAAATCAGCTTGTGGCTGCTAGTGGGTCCTGACCCACAGTTTGGGAAACACTGACTTAAACTAATAAAAAATATAGGTCACAAATTATTTTATTTATCCTAAAATAGCATAACCACTGCAAATCACTACCAGATAATAACATTCATAGTCACCTTTCATAACGCATTAGACTCCCACCCCCTTCTTTAATGTTCCCTATTCAGCAATAAATGTTTGAGAATACATGCAAAATATAACGCAACTCAGTCATTTCCTGCTTGAATTAGATTTCAGCTGTTTTCTCTAAGACAATCAATAACAGAAATGAATGGCATTTGCATTTTGTCAATGGGAAACAAACCGTTATGAAGATGCACAGCTGAAATTATACTGAAGTCAGCCACATTCTTTTCACAGAAGTTTAATTTCACCTTATCTACTCCACTTATTCATCACAACAGAAACCCTGGCTGAAAGAAAATATGTATCTCCATTACAATAGAAATTATATTCAGGCAATGCAGATGGAAAATAAATGTGCACTGTCATACACAGCACTTTGCTGCAGCAGCAGAGAAAGGGAAGAATAAGGGATAATCTTATTGCACTGCACAGGTGACAAATTTCAACCGACAAAATGGCCCAAACAAAATGCTAGTCAAGTACATAATATATTAAGATGGCCTTGCAACCAGCAAGAAGGTAATGCAATAGCTTACAGTACACAAAGTGGGCCTCCAATTACATCATTTGAACCAATAACTCTATTTTTCACCATAATGAACAGGGGGGGGGAATGCAATGGAGTGCAAAAAGGGAAAGAATGAGGACCCCACCCTCAGCAACTTTCCAGCAGCCATGCCAATGGGGTTTGAACTGTGAAGAGCTGCAGTCATGGCAGCCTCCTGAAGGTAGGGGAATGGTTCTTCATCAGTGCTTGCATCAGTGCTGGACAGAATGAGCATTGCGGTTCTGAACCAAAAGCAACGGCCGATGAAGGGGCCTAATATTAACAGCCCAGTCCTGAGTTGCCCGGCTGCCATGGGTGCAGTGGTAGCCAGGCAGCTGCCTAAGGCTCCGCGGAGGAAGGAGTACGTTCGCGCAGGAGGGGTGATGGTGCTCCTCGCCTCTGTACCAGCTATTTAGCCAGTGTAGAGGCAAGGGCCTCCGTGTCAGGCAGTACGGCCCAACACAGAGCTCGGGATCCAGCGGCAAGGGTCACCCCCAGCTCCACCCCTCCCTCCGCCCAGGAATGCCCTCCTGCCCCACCCAGAAGGAACATAATGCCAGTGAGGGATAAACTTACCCCTCACTGACTTGCGTGGTCCCCTCAGGGCAGTGCGGGGTCGTGTTAGTATAGAACAACACACGCGGTAAGCCCTTACTGCTCACACTGACCGTGCCTTACGGCATGCTTGCAATATCAGCACGTGTGGTATGCTCATGCCGCCCACGCCGGAGGGTTCAGAATTAAGCCCTAAATTAGTAATAAGACACAGCCATAATATCTCAAATGGCATAATAAAATGCAATTCCTTTAATGGCAGAGAATGCCACAATCCTAGACCAGGCCCTAGGGTTGGAAAGACATTTGATCAGAATCTGCGGCAGGTTCTCCAGCAACACTATTATGTACCTAGCTTTGGTGTGTGAACCTCAAGAGCTGTAAAAACGTAAGTAAATCCTTCAAATCTGCCCATCTGTGAAGAACAGGTGTGCATCACTTAGCAACGTTCCAATCAACAACCAACCACTGCTATGACAGTGGTCACTTTCCCATCTCTAACTTCCACGCACTGTGCAAAGTCCGCAACAGTTGCCTTTTCCTGATCATTAAAGCAAGCCCACAAATTCCTGCTTGCCTACCGCAACCTGCTGAACATGATCCTTTCATCTCCAAGATAGGCAGAAGTGCAATCTCTTGCTGCAGATATCACTTCTGCATCATTACAAAGATCAAAGGTAAACAGGAGTTTAGCGGGGCCACTTCCACAATCAGGAGGTAGAAAAAGCAACCACCGCAGGAAACTTTGCAAAGCGCATGGGGGTTAGAGAGGGGAAGGATGGCCAGGAGGAAGATGAGAAGCCTATGGTGCTGCTCCCTTCGCTTAACAACGGGATAGGAGAACGCATCCCCGTCATGAAGTTATACACTTATACAGCATTCCCAGCGATACACACACCTATACAGCTCTAATTTTGATTGTCCAGTTTAAAAAAGGAAAAAAGGCCACAAACAAAATTTCTGTCTTTAGGGTACGGTAAAGTCAAACTTAGTAAAAATAATTCTTAAGAAAAAAATCAAGAAATACATAAGTAAAACATCCACAGATCCAGAGATGTTCATTCACTCCTTTTCGTGTATATAAAAGAGACATCTCTGTGCAAAAACTAAAGCCAAGGGAACACATGAACTGATTGCTAAACAATGCACACTGAAGGGAGTTCTAAAATGCTTTATAAAGTCCATGTGCACGCTCTCCATCTATACAACGTAAGGGAACTATTTGGAGGGAGGGCCACACAGAGAGACATTGTAAAGAATTAACTGACATTAATGTAAGAACTAACTGTAATTCATGAATGCTCTGTTGCTGTTATTCTAATCCACAAATTCCACTCAGGCATGACCTGTAGAATTGTAAATGAAATTGGCATGACTTGAAGCTAGCATGACTGGCTGGTAGCACTGGATGCTTCTAAATCATTTCATGGATGTCTGCGCAATCACTTCCCTATTGAAAAGGAAGCATGGAAGGAAAAAGGGAAAAATACTTCATTAGCAGCCAAATCTAATGCATGTCTACCCAGAAGTCAGCCCCATTGAGTTCAATGGGACCAATCCTACCTAAGCAATTGCACCCTAGCAGTGTAATCCTATAAACATCCACTCAGAAATAAGTTCCATCAAGTTTAATGGGAATTTCTAGGGTGTCACAGCCCAGTCCTGTCCTTTCTGCCACCGCCCCCTGCAAATCAATGCAGCAGCTCCAAAATGGCAACCGCTGCATCTTTTGTGGGGGTACAGTTGCAGAGGTCTTCTCTAGGTAAAGGAGCAATTCACCGCTCTCCTGCCCTGTTTTGCCTCTTCCCACCACCATTCTTCCCTCCCTTCACCCGCTCCAGCCTCCAGCAGCAATTGGGGGAACAGAAGGATAGATGGAAGACACAGGTCTGTCGGCCAGCGCACTAAGACACACACTGCAGGAGCACCTTTGGCGACAGGTGCTGACTGCTTTACGGCAGTCAGAGCCGTCACAAAAGAAAAGCCGAGGATGTGCAGCTGGACATGGGGAATATAAGATTGGGCTTGGGCAGCCCAATCCAGAACTGCCTGGCCGCCGTGGGCACAGCAATAGCCAAAACGTTGTCCCCTTTCGCTGGGGAAAGCCCCGCTGCCCGCAATGGGGCTCCTCACCACCAGCAATTTTGCCGGCAATGATTCAAACAGCCCCACGTCGGGCTGCCTGGGCCTCTACCGGTGCCCCACCCTCTTGCGAGGCCACCCCACCCCTCACCCACCCAGGAACTCTCTCCGGCCACGAATCCCCGCAATGCCAGCGAGGGGATACCTTATGTCTTGCCAATGTCACGTCACTGCCTCTGGGTGGCGAGGGGCTGGCAGTAAGAGCTTACCGCCCGCGTTACGGCACTTACACAACACCAGCGCAAGCAGTATGCTCATACCGCTTGCGCTGGAGGACTCTGGATGGAGCCCTAAATGTGCTCAGGATTGTAACCTTGGTATTGCAAAAAGAAACAAAACCAGAAATGTGTCTATTCTCTCTTCTTCATGTGTTAATTTTTTGTTGTTGTAAATACAGGCATGCCCCAGTATCCCCTGGGGTCCCATTCCAGGTCCTGTACCCCCACGGATACTTGAAACCAGTGATATCATATCAGGGGGAATGGACCAGAACGGGCGTTTCAGATCCTAACGGGCTCTGTGGCTGGTTCCGGGTTCCCAACAAGTGCCAATCAAAAGTGAGTTCCTGTTCCTAAATCATTTGAATGACACCACTGCTTGAAACCGTGGATACTGGGGACGCCTTTTCAAAGGTAGGGAAACATCAGTGGTTTTTCTGCAACAAGGTTAAAAAAAAAGATTTGTTTAATGTTTCCTATCTTTTAATAGGAGTCCCAGTATACATGGTATCCGAGGATAACTGAAACCATGGATACCAAATCAGTGGATACAGGAGCATACCTGTACAATGCAATCGAAGGTGCAATCCTAACTTGTGGACCTGTGCTGTATCCGACACAAGCTAGGCAGCCTCTGGAGCCTCCCTGGGGCTTCATGCCCTTGCCCCGGGGTATGCACCAGCTGCCCCAATGTGCTTGCTCATACCTGCGCCTGCTGTTTAGCAGGCACAACTCCAAGCAAGCTGCGTGGCCAGAATCAGGGGCGTGCAGCCTGGAGACGGAGACTTGAATGCAGCATCCCTGCACCTCTCCCCTCCCTGGGCCAGCACGCTACGTTGGTCCAATTGGCGTCATTGGATTGCACCCTGAAATTGGCTTCATGGCTTGAATGGTTCGTGTCAGCTGTTTTCTGTCCAGAGCAGCTCACACCCCTCAGAGCCGACTTTGCCACATGCAGGGCCCTCTCATTCATATATATATATATATATATATAGAGAGAGAGAGAGAGAGAGAGAGAGAGAGAGAGAGAGAGAGAGAGA